>JACXGM010008249.1:0-29249 GCA_016801145.1 Umbra pygmaea
CTAACGTCTGCAATGTC
The DNA here is from genome assembly GCA_016801145.1 of Umbra pygmaea. Lineage (NCBI taxonomy): Eukaryota > Metazoa > Chordata > Actinopteri > Esociformes > Umbridae > Umbra > Umbra pygmaea. Next base: position 18 of record JACXGM010008249.1, read on the forward strand.
TACCAGTCTACTAACGTCTGCAATGTCTACCAGTCTACTAACGTCTGCAATGTCTACCAGTCTACTAACGTCTGCAATGTCTACCAGTCTACTAACGTCTGCAATGTCTACCAGTCTACTAACGTCTGCAATGTCTACCAGTCTACTAACGTCTGCAATGTCTACCAGTCTACTAACGTCTGTTCATTGTTTGAAGGGCCAGTTCTACATGAGTGACATTTGAAATGTGACAAAAACATTTTGAGCAGTCTTTCGTAAGCCTGGTTAGTTGGTTACCACCACCACCCCCAAAAAAATTGCAGGGGAAGATCAAAGCTCATGAGAGCAGTCAGATATGAGGTGGCTTTGATTGGAAAATGGTGCCGTATCCCCACGCGGACAGCATCTCAAACTTTAATCTCTAATTGCCGTTTTTCGGCGTGTTGTCTCATTGAAGCAGAGACAAGCTGTGCCGTTGAATGTGGTGTATTGGCTGCTTTTTCCCTTCTACAAGGCTTTGGTGCTTTGAAATGTCAGTTTTGTTCGAGCCGACTGCCTTGGTTTTGACTGGATCGGCCCCGCTCAGTCCTACCCCCTGGAACCCCCCTAGGCATGCACGCCCCAGGGTGTGTGTGTGTGTGTTCACTCATTTATTCATCTTCCTCTGAAACACTGTGATGCCTTCACTTCCTTCCTCCAGTTCTCTCTCCCTCCATTAACATGCAGGAGGCAGAGCTGCGTTTGGTCTGAAAGGCTGTGTGCGGCGGGGGGTGATGGTCTATCTGTGCAGTGGGGGGCTAGGGAGGGGCTGCGCGCATGGGGACTTTAATGACTTAATGCGCCCTGTAGAAACGGCAAAGAAAGGGCCAAACGCTCCAAGTTCCATAGCTTACTAGCCTGATGGCTTCCTTTTGTGCAAGTCTAGCTGCTGAATGTCAGTGGATTGTCCTGACAAATGTGATCATGATTGAGGATGAGGAAATTAGCAGTGCCTCTTTTGGGTACTATTGATTGCTACTGGGAGAGTAGCAGTTGAAGACCGATAATCCCCTTTAGTGCTGTCTTCACACCATGTTTTGTTAGAAAGGACTGTCTTAGAAAGCCCATGGCCTGCCTGCTGTGTTCTGTGACTAATGTTGCCATATTAACAACTCATTTTCAGGGGTCAGCATTGAGGCGTTATTCATTTGGTTAGCATTAACCTATTTATTTTCTGCTCTTACAGTCTTTCAGGTTTTGCAGTCTTACCACGCTATCTTGGCCCCTAAGTCAATGAGTAGTAAATGCTTGCAGTTTTTCAGAATTTACAGTACAATTGTAACTTTCACATGTTGCTTACCTTTAAAATCTTAGGGCAAGTGAGACTGTAAACCATTATTCAATTCTTTAAACATCCATTACAAACCTCAGCTAACATTAGCCCCCAGTAGCTAAAAAATCTATGAAGTAATGGTGACCTGAAGTAGACTACTTTCAAGGCGATTAGCTCAAATCAAGCTTTGTTATTTTCAACTTGAAGTTTGAGCGATACAAGTTGGCTTGAATAATTTACATTCGATGTCAGGAATACTGCAACTTTGGTCCAAAATGTTTGATACCTACATGATGATGATAATAATACAACCTACATGATAATAATGATACAACCTATGTTTTATATATCTCCAATGTCTGTGTAGCTCTTTAACAATTATGGTAATAATAAACAAAGGCTTCCCCAAATATCTTCATTCAATTTATTGTCACCAAAATAACTTCTGCTTATCTGGCAGGATGATATTTGGAGTATTTTTGTAGAGCATTACTGTGGACTACTGTGGTAACAACCAAACTTTAATGTTTTTGCGTTAGTGTTTCTTCTTTTCTTTTTTTCATTGCCATTTTGAAACACTGAGGGAAAACAACAAAACAATTGTGGGAATGAAGTACTTTTTTTCCCCTCGTACCAGAGTTGTATTTTGTTCCTTATGCTGTTGAATGCAAATATTTGGGCACCCCTGGATTTTTTTTTTACTCTGTATTAGAGGTTGACCAATTATGATTTTATTGCTGATACGATTATGAAGAGACCAAAAACAGACTAATGATTAAAGGTACAATATGTAATATCAATCAAACCAATAACAAAACACATACTTTGCATTGAAAGAAAACATCACTATACATATATATATTTCTTAGTTGTGTACTTATATTATCCTAAATGTTTCCACCAACTTTCAAATCCAGAGAAATTTGTAATTTAATTTGAAGAAACGGAACGTTTCTTTATGTCGCCCATCAATGACATCATATAATATAGTTGCTCTAAGTTCCAGGGAACCGCCAAACATAACGTGAATAAAGTTATAATATTTTTAACAATACATTACTTTGTCAGTGAACATTTCTTTTGCAAGAGACGCTAGATTGGAAGGTTGTCATTGACGACGATAACAAAACCCATGATCCCACGCAACCTCCCGACGTCATCCAAGTACATCTTTTGCTATTGTTTGGATTGGGAGCCCCCTGGCGGCCAAAAATTACATATTGCACGTTTAATGTGCAAATTATTTAGATTTTTATGTCATAGAGGACTGACTATATAAGTTACCTTTTTATTGTTATTTTATGTTTATAATTTTTTTGTATTTATTTATGCAGTAAATCACATTTTAATAATGGTCATAGTAAGATTTGTATTTAATGTTTGCCTATTAAATCTGTTTCTAAAACCATTGGGTATTGCCACAAAAATATTTGGTCTGCATTTTGATAGTCAACCAATTATTAACCGATCGGATTTGGTGATAACCAACAGGAGTTAAGGCACAGATATCTGAAATGAATCTAGTTTTGCCTGATATTAACAAAGTTGTCATGTACTGAAATTCCATAGAAAAAACAGGTTAGAAATCACCAGTTGGGCTAGTTTATTTAGTTACTGTACATAAATGCTAATTCAACTGACGTGTTTAAGGGTGAATCCCATTTCTCTGTCTTACCTCTTCCCCATACCCCTTCCTCTTAGTTTTGTGCGTTCATCTGAGAGTAAGGGCTATCTCAATTTTCATTTTGATCTAGGGGTAGGGCTAAGGGGAAGGGGTGGATACCCCTTAAAACCAAGCATTTTCAAGAGCTTACTTGGAACCAAGGGGTAGCCAGAATACAGTGCACAACCCGCAAGACTGGCAGCCAGGTCATCAATAGAGTCCAATAAATGTCATTTCTGCTTAAGTAATTGACTTAAAAATTACAACAGACTTATTTTATGCTCTACACAGTCCTGTACATATATATTTGCAACAATGTCCTTAATTGAAACATTTTTAAAAATCGCTAATTTGCTACGCAAACGTGACATTGCTGATTTGCACAACAGTCTCGCATTTCTCTGACTAGCCTTGAATGGACTCCATGCATGTATACAGTTTTAACTAAACCCCATTAGCAGCAAATTTTGTTTGATATCTTGAAAGTTTGTAATCAAAACTTGTCGCCTCTGGTGAAGTAGCAGCCAGCTAGCGACGATGTATGATAACGTAACTGTAACCAAGTGGTGTCTCATTTCATAGGGGTATGTTTCCATCCCTATCCCTCACCACTCAATTTCGAGGGACAAGGGCTTGGGGGAAGACGAACAGGTAGTGGAAGGGGTAAGACAGAGAAATGGGATTCACCCTAAAGATTGGTGTAATGGACTTTTTAAAATAATTACTGCATTCCCATTTATTTTGTTGAATACCACATGTACCGTCATAACGGAGTCTCTATGGGAGGATCTCTGTAATTTGCAATTTCTATCAGCTACAATTTAACCATTAATCAATAATACACGTACTACAACAAAATACATTACAGGGCTCAACGTTAACAATTTTTGCCACTGGCCCCACCGGGCCAGTGGGTTTGAAACTTACTGGCCCCAAGACAATTTTTACTGTCCTGTCCCCCCCAAAGTCGAAATTTATAATTTTTACAACAAAACCAAAGACTTAGAACTTATATTATTCTGTTAACATTTTTAACCATTTATTAAACACATCCTGGATATCAAAACAACAAAAAAGAAATTGCATTTCTAGTGATTAAAAAAAAAGTCAGTAAAACAATTTACTTTTAACGTCAAACATGACATGCTCTCTTCCCTAATGACAGCCATCTCTGCACAACTCTGTCTGGCTTAAACTGTGAAGTCTCTGGTCCCTCAATAAAAAAGATAATTTTCTCAGCCAAAATTCACTCAGCCCTAATCAGCCATGTACGTTATTAAATCGCAAAATAAAATATCTCTAGAATGGTAAAACCGTAGAGGCTAAGTCATTTAACATTTTTTAGAATGGTATAATATTGATTATCAAAACACACCGCGGTGTGCAGATTCATAAAATATAATAGTTTTTCTGGCAGGTATCGTTGACAAAGTATTGATGATCAAAGTCCCATTTTTATAAAAATATAACTTTATTAGCAGAGGTAAGTCTATACACCCACATGTACACAGAGAAAACGTTAACTATAACATAGCATCTTGCCAATTGGCTAAATGTTTAACCATTATCTGCCCAGTATATAGCTACTTACCTGTGACACGCCACATCAGTATGATACTGATACCCCAAGTCGACACAATTTTTCTGTTGCAGTTCAATAGCCACTGGAGTCAAGCCAGCCGCCACCTTGGAAATGAGAGTCAATCCAGCCGCCACGCTATTTCCTTTTATTCTGAAACTCCACGATGAATGTTTCTGAAACTTTTTGTCAAGGTACCAGGGATGCTGGTTAGTGTATCTGAGGTGAAAGGAGTGATTGGAAACAGACAGTTTCCTTGTAATCAAGTCATGAATACAGTATGAGTTATGTGATATTTCAAAGGGCCTTTATTCTGAATATCCACAATGAATGTTTCTGAAACTTTTTGTCAAGCTACCAGGGATACTGGTTAGTGTATCTGAAGTGAAAGGAGTGATTGGAAACAGAGTTTCGTTGTAATCGATTTTTGAGTAGAGTATATCGTTTTATTGTATTTGAAAGGTTCTTTATTCTGAGATTACACAATGAAACACGGGACGTGTCAGTGCACACACCTGCGGTAATATCGAACATGTACGCGCATCAGGAAATACCGTGGCGGCTGGCTTGACACTCATTTCCAAGGTGGCGGCTGGCTTGACTCCAGTCAATAGCCCGGGGGAACAAGGCGAACGGCTGGTCCGTCTTAATTACGTGATATGCGGTTGTTATAAGTCATGCAATCACACTATGGGCATCTGCATTCAAATTCATAACCAGCATGGTCAACGGCCCGGAAGATGGATCGTCAAAGACCCGCTTAGCTGTCACGCAAACCAGGCGCTGTCTACTAACATGGATGGTCAGGGATTGTTTTCGAAAATTGTTGGTGCCTGTGTAAAAAGATCCACTTTTGTCTCCTTTAGACGGAAATATACGACAGACGATACAGTGCATTTTAGTTCCATCAAAGTCAACCCAGGTAAATTCTTTTTTCCACTGAGGTAAAAAAGTTTGCTTTCATTTGAGCTCGTAGCTCTCCTTTGCTGCTGAATCTTCAACTCAGTGTCTCGCGCCAGTTGTAATTTGACAGTCACTACTCAACTCTTCATTGGCCAACAGTGCGCGAGATGCAAATATATTTACCCATGTAGCAAATAGCAAAACGTATGCAGGATGTTAAGTTTTACAATGCGATTTTTTTCTTCAATCATTCCTTCGTCTCATTTAAAGATAGTCTGCTATTTTTGTAATTGCAAAACATTTTTTAAGCCCTCTGTCAACGTAGAGAGTCCCATTGACAGAGTTGTCAATCAAACTAGAGCTATACGGTGATGTCTAATGAGTTTGCAGGGTTGGCCCAACCTCTAAACCAGGGGTGGGCAAACTACGGCCCGCGGGCCAGATGCGGCCCACCGGGTCCTTTCATCTGGCCCGCGAGGCGTTTTTACCCTCCACAGTCTGCCGATGCTCTAGAACGTCAAGCGCGATTGTATTGTGCTAGCAACTAAAGCTTGGTACCATTGGAAAGACGAAGATCAGCCGAAGATAATGTTTGCTCATCCATGTGGGTTTATCAGAGCCGTAACTATCGCACCTCGGAAGTCGATCATGTTTTTTTTTTACTTTTGCCTTTTTTACTAAACACATTACAGACAGGAAGTATGATGTGAAAATGGCAAAATAGCAACTCTGCAATGATGTAGGACATCATCCTGCACAATACCAACATGGTACCAATATGGTTGGAAATAGGGGGTTCTGTTGATGAAATAATGCCAATGCAAATAATGAGTCCATGTGGATTAATGACAGCCGGAGATATCGCGTCTCAAAGTTGGATACTTTTCACTGACTATATTTTGGTAAACTAAAAACATTACAGTCAAACAAGGAAATGGTGTTACAATACAAAACATGTATTTTCTGTGGGATATGCACATAACTGTGTAGGGGGCGGGGTAATTTTAATGAAATAACATTTCCTATTTTTCATGCATCACTATAAAATGCGGCCCTTCATTTGGTTTCAAAAGCTCTATTGGCCCTCAAGCAAAATAATTGCCCACCCAGCTCTAGACCCAGGGGAACAAGAGAGAGAATATGATCCTAGACACTTCAGGGAGCAGGGACCCGTTTTAGCTCTAGTGCACCTAAAATTCAGTCTTTAGAACATAGACCCGTTTTAGCTCTAGTGCACCTAAAATTCAGTCTTTAGAACATAGACCCGTTTTAGCTCTAGTGCACCTAAAATTCAGTCTTTAGAACATAGACCCGTTTTAGCTCTAGTGCACCTAAAATTCAGTCTTTAGAACATGGAGGCCTAAATAGTTCTGAATATCACCAAACATTGTGAAATGCATCTTTTAACTACAGAAATATTCTCTTGCGGTGTTCAGATTGTAATGTTCTTTGCTTTTTTCACTGCTGTTGCGTGGTTCTTTGGAGCTGTTAAACTCAACATCAGAAATACTTTGAAAACCATTTTTGAGAAGGCTAGTGACTTCCCTGGTAACATAAATGACTTTTAAAAATTGAACTTAAAAAAACATGTATTTTGTGTATAGGCATTGTATGGTTTGGCAAGTTTAAAATGTGTGCAACGATTGTGCATTGGCAAATCTCAGGAGATGACCCATTTTCAATGCCCTGGTTTAGGTAAGGAGGTTCTCACCCAAGATTTGATGGTACATGGCCCTGTCAATCATTTCTTTGATGCTGTGAATTTGTCTTGCCCCCTTAGCTGAGAAACTCCCACAAAGCATAATGTTTCCACCAGCATGTTTGACGGTGTTCTTGGGGTCATAGGCAGCATTCCTCTTCCAAACACGGTGAGTTGAATTGATGCCAAAGAGCTTGATTTTGGTTTCATCTGACCAGAACACTTTCACCCAGTTCTCTTTGTCATTTAGATGTTCATTGGGAAATTTCAGACAGGCCTGTTCATGAGCTTTCTTGAGCAGGGGGACCTTGCGAGCACTGCAGGATTTCAGTCCTTCACGGTGTAATGCGTTACCAATTGTTTTCTTGGTGACTGGTCCCAGCTGATTTGATCATTGACAAGATCTCCCCCTGTGTTTTTCTGGGCTGATTCCTGACCATTTTCATGATCATTGCAACTCCACAAGGAGAGATCTTTCATTGATCCCCAGACCGAGGGAGATTGACAGTTATTTTGTGTTTCTTCCATTTGCGAATAATCGCACCAACTGTTGTCACCTCACCAAGCTGCTTGGCGATGGTTTTGTAGCCCATTCCAGCCTTGTGTAGGTGTACTATCTTGACTTGACATCCTTGGACAGCTCTTTGGTCACTTACCACTTTTTGTTTTTCATTTTTCATCAGCCAAAATACTGTTCTTCCAATTAAAACAATGAGGATAGATTGTAAGGTTTTTGCACACAAAATCACTGACTAAAATGAATATATATTATTGAAAATCACTGTAGAAACACAATTATATTTTCCTCAGCAATTCTGTTCAAATTGTGAAATATGAAAGAGCACATTACATAGCTTTACTCATTACTTTTTTCATGTACCCTAATAGTGTTATTATTGGTGCATTATATTAGAATCCTCAAGGAAACATGCAAATCCAAGTACGGAAACAAACAAATTTGCCCACTGAATTTCTGCGTTTAACACCACCCACCAGTCTGCTAATCAAACAATCAAACATCACAATGGAATATTATATGATTATAGGTCATTATCACTGTTGGGAGAAAGTCCCTTAAAAGACATTCTGATCTTACCCCAAAGCATTGCAGACGGTTTGTGTATCGGAGTACCCCAAAATAACCACTAGGTATACGTTTCATAAGTGGTATTGACACCTCTAGGTGTGTAGTATAGCTTTTGAACTGGCTCCCATTTTTGGGAAAATACTGCACCAAAGCTAACTGACACTAGCTATGAGGGTTCTGGTGCTGCTTTCATTACTAATTAATGGTTTTTATTTTTTGTGATTTTGTTTATTTTTTCCTCCTTTCCAATTTCCCCTAATGTCGCCAGCTCCGCAACGCCTTTGACAGATCTGTGTAAAGGACGTGCATATGCTTCATCTGACCACATGTCGCCCTAGCCGCAGATTATTTTTACACTACACGTCCAACACGGAAGCCTATAGTTGGATCATGCACAGGATGATTACGTTCACCCACTATACTTTGTGAATAAATTTACAGGCCCCCAATCCGAACACAAGGTGTCACTGGAGAGCGACGTGGCAGGATAGATAATCTGATTTATCTAATTCAAATCTCTGTGTCAGAGCCTGATCTGACTGCCTACCCGTTTTCACTGACCCACAAACTGCGTCACAGACATACCTTCTGAATGCTGATTTGTTCCATGTACTGCTCCATTGCTACTGTTGCTATGAAAGACTCCTGGAGAAGGGAGACAGATTGGGCAAGCTGCTGAAGTTAGCGATGTGATTGTAAGGACTTAAAAAAAATTTTTTTTTATTATTCTTGATGTCATTTAGATTTCTCTGTAAAATTAAAGCTAAAATAACACTGACGCAAAAGGTTTTTATTCCTTTTTTACTGTACTGTAAAACATAAAACATACACATTAAGTTAAATCTAGTATGAGTTGCTGTTAATTTAGCTGAACATATTTCTGTGTCTCACTAGCTAGCTATCTCTAAGATTACTAGCTATCTACATATTTGAATCGAATGACGCTACCTTCAAACGTTACCTTGCTCGATCAGTCTCCCTCTTCCGTGAATGACATGCATTGGTAACCTAGGCCGGTCACGATAGCAAATTTTGCTGGACGATAAATTGTCACAGAAATGATTGCGATAAAAGATAATATTGTTGTTCGGAGACCATTTTCATCTACTGTAATATAATGATAATGACAATAATGCAGGTGCACCTTTTCAAAGATCAATAAACTTTTATGACCCTATGGTCACCTGTGGAGCAAAGCAGCATTCAGAAAGTGTGTCTGTGATGTAGTTTGTTGGGACGGAAGTCTGTAGGTCAGTGAAATCGAGTTGGCAGTGAGATCAATCTGACACCGAGCAGCGCTATGCCAATTTGTGCTTCTTCGTGCCGGAGGCCCAGGGAATATCAGCGAACCCATAGTCAGGCTCGAACCCCTGACTATCATGACGTAGACTGTCGTGCAATGCAGCAACTTTACATAGCCTACTACATAGTGATTACAGCAACATAATGTATATCTTCTCACAACTAGCTTAATCTTTGTTACTGTAGGACTACAATACCACCATTAATCTATAGCTCATTCAGCCCAACGTGATTGAATCAATAGACTGGCAGTATGGCTATTTGAGAGAAGTAGGCTGCTCTATTTTTGTGCCTGAGCCATAGAGTATGAGATCATATCCTATTGGATGTCAGCTTTTTCGAGGCAGGAAATCAACATTATCCTCAATAAAACAAAATATTGAGCAGAAGTGTTACCTTTCTATTTGCAGGTGAATGTGAGCCTGATCAATCTTACAAATTGCTCAATTTGACAAAATGCTTAGCTGTTTGTTTGGCACTCTTAAAGTTGCAGTCTGTAACTTTTGTGATGAAAAAAATAATTTTTAAAGCTCTCATTGGGCTAAATGTGCAATATTTTTGGCATATGTGCGGAATATACAGTTGTGCTCATAAATCTACATACCCCTGGTAGAAGTTGTGAAATATTGAACGTTTTTGGGAACGTATGACTGATCAAGGCTAAAACTTTAAATTTATTTAGGTACAGTGATCAGGTGAAACAATTTATTACCACATAATTGTGCCCTTTTTGAATCACCCAGGTAGCCCTGGTCTAGTTTACATAACCTTAAATGATTGGCCTGGTAATTTACACACAAGTTGAGCACCTGTTGACACACACGTTTAAATGGCTATAAGGGTACGGTTCCACACCTGTGACTTGTTTGATTGTAATTAGTGTCTGTGTATAAATAGTGAAGGAGTTTCGTAGCTCTTGAGAGACCCCTGCATATTTCATCCAGGGCTTGCTGGATGACCTTGCTGGATACCGAGCCACGGGGAAAGCAAAATAACTGTCAAAGGACCTGTGAGAAAAGGTAGTTGAACTTAAAAAACAACTATCAGGATATAAATAGATATCCACACATTTGAAAATGGCAATCAGTACTGTTCATACTTTGGTAAAGAAGTGGAAAATTAAGGGTTCGGTTGATATCAAGACACGGTCAGGTAGACCAATAAAGATTTCAACCACGACTGCCAGGAAAATTGATCAGGAAGCAAAGAAATACCCACAAGCAATTTCAGCTGAAATTCTGGATTCTCTGCAAAATACTGGGGTGGCTGTTTCAAGATGCACAACAAGTAAGAAAGTACTTGAACAACTAGCCAGAAAAAAACATTCTGTGCCAGCACCACACAATATGCCAAACAGCACCTAGGCAACTGCTGGAACAAGTCATTTGGATTGATGAGACCAAAATTTAACTTTCTGTTCACGACCATAAATGCTATGTTTGTAGTCACAAATGCCTATTCTGACAATACCTTATCCCTACTGTGAAGCATGAAGGTGGAGCTCTGATGTTCTTCGTGGAGGTGTGTGAACTTCAGCAGTACAAGGAATTTAATCAAAATGAATTATTTTAACTGGAAATATTGGAGCAAATATTTCATTAATCAGCCCAGAATCTGCACATGGGACGAACTTAATCTTTTCAAAATGACAATGATCCAAAACACAAGGCCAAATCGACCCTTCATTGGCTAGAGCAGAACAAAGTGAACGTTCTGGAGTTTCCTGACCTCAATATCGTCAAGCAAACTTTAGGGAAAACTGAAACATGCAGTTCATGCAAGACAACTGCCAGGGTATGTAGACTTAATGAGCAGGACTGTATATATATTTGTACACATTTTTCCTCCCCAGTTTGTCACATCTAATTCCCTTTTAAACCCAGTCCCATCTGCAACCCCTTGCAGGTGCGGTATGTTCAAAGAACAATTGCATGCTTCCTCCACGAATGTGTCGCTGAGCCATTCGATGTGACATCCTTTTAGGGCAGGGGTGTCAAACCAGATCCACAAAGGGCCTAGTGTCTGCAGGTTTTCGCTTTTACCTTGTACCTGAATGATTGAATGTCACTAATTGGTTAGGATCTTGCCTCACCTGGCAGTCTACGTCTTAATTGGGCTCTAATTGAAAGACCAAAAACCAGCATACACTCGGCCCTCCGTGGAACCGGTTTGACACCTGTGTTTTAGGGAATCGCTTGAATAACTTTCTCTTCAAAGAGTTGTACCTTTTTATAGTAAACTAATTGACACTACTATGCATTGTCATTTTATGTTGTATAAATAGTTTAATATTTTTTCTCATTTATATTATTTATGTGTTTTTATTGTCCTGTCTGAAATCTGTGCCACATTTCAGGGTGATAAATGAGGCCCCTGGCAGCAAAGTGTGGTTAAGTGTAAGAATCGGTAGAAGGTGTTCTCCGTGGGTCAGCAGTTTGTTCCACAGCAGTACAGAACCGTCCCAATGTGACCTGCAGCAGGACCTGTGGGTCAGCAGTCTTCTCCAGCCGTACAGAACTGCTGCTCTGTGCTCGGTGACCCCGTGAGTCATGTTGCATGCCATATGACTCACTGCTTTCACCAAGTGAGTCATTTCCAAACAAAAGCCCCTCAAATGGAGGGAACCACAACGTTGGCTCTTTCAGAGGAATTTCTTTTTTGTATATAATTGGGAAATTGCAAACAGTCATATGATCAAACCCTTAGTATATTATGATTTTAACTACATCAGCTCCAACCCCCACTTTATGTATTTATTTGTTTATTTATTTGTTTATTTATTTGTTTATTTATTTGTTTATTTATTTGTTTATTTATTTGTTTGTTTATTTGTTTGTTTATTTATTTGTTTATTTATTTGTTTATTTATTTGTTTATTTATTTGTTTATTTATTGAGTTTTTTTCTCAAAAACAATTCTCAGTCTTTTTAGTATGGTGACACTCAGGGTAAAAAACATGTGCATTCATGCTAACCAGGATTTGACTAGGGTTGTATAGCATAGTTTGTTGTTGAATGGAATGTGTTTTGACTGAAGGAATTTTCTCAGGCCAGGAATCTTGGCAGGAAATGTAAAGGAGCATGGTGTGTTTGATTTGTATTTAATCTGTTTGAACCTGGTTTGAACAAAAAATAATGCAAATGCTTGCCATTAAGACAGACAGCATGTCTTCTGGGGCTGCTTCACTAAATCAGCAAGAACACAGTCTATTAATGGACCTGTTATTCAATCTGAATGTCTTGTGAATCTCAGTCTCTGTTCTGCTGCGTGGGCTGCAGTGTGTTACGGTGGAACTCCCGTCTCACGCCCGGTTGTTAAGCAGATGCCAAGCTGAATACCGGACCCAGGAGAGCAATGGAGAGTTTTATTGACCTATACTGCTCTGTTTTTACCCTTGACCAGTTCATGCTTTCTCATGCTTGGCCTACAATAAAACCATAATGACAGGCGGAGCGGCTGCGATGCACAAATGAGAAACGATCGTAGTCGCCGTCATGTGATCTGGGAGCCGTGGGAGGGAGACTGGCACTGTCATGCGTTGTCTTGAGGTCTCGCTCACTCTTCTGTCTTGGTGTCAGGACGTATGATTTTGTTCATGTAGTTGCTGCATATAGATTTTGAATATGAATAGGACATATTTTACATGACATGATTTGTGTTGCCCCCAGCATTCCTAGTAATCCCTTTTCTGTGGTCTGTGTGGTGCAGCTGGTGTATACGGCTCCTTTAAGAGGGAGACTACGTTGGCTTGCTGGCTGTGTCTGGGGCCCCTAAGTGAAGCTCTCTGTCAGATGAGTGAAGCTGAGCAGAAGCAGCCACTGGGACTTCTGTTTCATCTCGCATACTGCTCTAGAGCAGACATGCAAATCTGCTGTAATGAGCGCGTGCGTGAGTGCGTGTGTGTGTGTGTCTCTCTGAGGTTGGGGATGTGCTCAGGAATTTAAAGTGAAGAGAGAAGGAAGGTGAGGTGAACAGCCTTCAGCAACGCATCAGAGCCAAGGAGAAGAATAAGATGAAGAAGATTGAGGGTTTTATCGGTTATAGGTGACCTCAAAACATTTATTAGCCCCTTCAGAAATGCTCTGTAGTACCAAAAGACACATGAATCAGCACTATGTGTTTTTGGGGGAGATATTTTAAACGAGTCTCAACATTAATGCACATTGCTTTCTGCAGATCGTTCCTTTGAGGCATTGGATGTTTTGATCCTGCAATGTTTAGCATCCCCCACAAAAAATAATTTTTCTTACTGTCTGTTTTCAACAACCTCTGGTTGTCGGGTAATGCATTAGGCGTGCTTAAGCCACTACAGTTTGTTGTCTTGGCACAGCATTCTCAAACCTTTTTTTTTTTCCAAAGACCAGCAAAGATTATTTTTTTTATGTTTACTACCTTAACACTTTCACTTGATTTAACGTGTTAAAAAATCATAAAGCTAAATTTTGTATACTCTGGAGTGTTCTAACTTTTCATGTGAGTAGTCATTAAAGTTAAAGCTCCAACTGTTTTTAAGCTAGAGAAAAATTGGTTTAAAATGGCAACTGCCCTGTATACACAGACATTAAAGATGTACTTAAGGTTCCATGACTCTATGAAGGGACATGCAGTTTGAAAGACTGGCCTATAGTGAAACAGAGACATTGAAAAAGATTGACAACCGTTTTGAGTCATGCGGTGGACTTTGCTATTTTAGGTTCATACAATGTACTTATCCATGCAGAGTGCATGCCACCTGATGTCTGGTTGTTTTGTCATAAATTAAAGGGCTGCCAATGAAATTGTGTGAAATTTTGTAGTTTAATTGCTTTTAATCTTCATTTCAGAATTTGCTCTGATTTAGCCTACCCTAAAGATTTTTCCTTTTAATAAGTATGGCATCAAGTCATAAGCATGAAACCACAGGAAACCTTGATATTCATGCTTCTAAGTTTTAAGAAGGCCTACTCCCTGTTATTTGTTCCTACTGACAATAACTGCCAGCTGTGGTATTAAGGACAATGCTTTTAAACCTGTCGAAGAACATTATGAAAACACTGTAACCATCTTTACTTTTCAAACAACTTTATACACACACACACACACACACACACACACACACACACACACACACACACACACACACACACGTCTAAACTTTCCACCTCCCTCCCACACTCCTTCACTGCCTTACACCACTAGTGTTTATAATATGCAGGCATCCTTGAATTGCACATCACTGGAAGTAGCCAATCCCTTTTCAGTTCTCCCCGTCTTCCTCTTTTGTCTGCACAAGATTGTCAGTGTTCAGGTTTGCCATTTTCCTGGTTTGATTAAAAAGAAATTGTGAGCAAATCAATAAAGAGCATTTCCTAACAGAACGAGCTAATTTGAAACAGCCCATGACATTGGTTAATTTCAAATGAAATACCCATGAATCCCTCATAGAAACCAAAAATACAGATCCAGTAGAGCCCTATATAATCAGTTTTATTTTTTGGCCAGTTTCTATTTTTTCAAATTCTGTGATTTCTGGTTCAATTTTGTGATTTAATTATTTTTATCTCAAACCACCATATGTAATCACCCTGGGCCAGTGGTTCCCAAACATTTTTGGTTACTGTACCACCAGGGGATCTAGTACCCATGGTTGGGTAGTACTACCCAGGCAGAAGTAGTTTGCTTCAAATGTTTATTTCACCCATCTTCAACTGAACAACTATTTGGACAAAATTGCATTCAAAAGCCCGCAACTGAACCTAAAATATAGAAAATACTGCTATAATCTACAGTTTGCACTTGCATTGCCAGATAGGCTACATTTACATTCTATATCATCAAAGTAATTATTTCCTGACACTTAGACGAAAGGCTGTTTCACGAAATGAAAAGCTAGCTCGACCCTGCTCTCCCTGAGTGAGAGATCTGCCTGATGTGCGAGACAATGAAATTAATTCAAGCAATTTAGGTACATAGACAAATTTTTTGGTATTTGTCATTGTTCCGCTTTTTAAATAGTAGCCTTCACTTAGTCATATGCAAGTGAGTGATACGGAGAAAAACGAGCGTTATCTGTCCGGGCAATTTGGAATAGAGTAAATACCATTGTTTATAGCATTTTATACTGTAGCTATCAAGCATATTACAAGTTTTGAACACACTGCATATCTATATAGAATGCAAATCTACTTTCTTTATTGCAATGTATAATTGGAGAAATGCAGTGACGGGATTATATTTGGATTATAGAAAATCTTGACATTATTTTTATTGGTTTCAGTGTTAATGGATTCCATGATTCTGTCCGCATTCTCTGCAATGTGGAGATCATAGGGCCCTACTCTAGTAATAACTTTGTATTGATTTTAGCTACAGGTATGTTTTTGTGTGACACAAAAGAGCAAGCTGTTTCTGTTCAGTGCTTCAAAGGTTCTGATCTCCATGCAAATTTAAATGCATTTAAGAGTCCTTACAGGCAAAGAACTGGACATGCAATATGAACATTTTATCTTTGACAACCCTGGTTGTGTCATTTAAGTAGTAATAACTGTCTGTTGGACAATAACATACAGACGGCCCTAGTTTTGTAGTAAAGTTTAAGCTTTGGGTCAATAAAGGATGTACAGTACTGCTTTAGCCACTGTCTGATGCACTTCCTGGATTTAAGTCTCCATTTGAGGAGCTTTTGCAAATCGATTGGCAGTTAACAACCATAGTTGCCACTGATTTGAGATTGTCCCTGGAGAACACTTTTTTTCGCACTACGAAATGGCTATGTGCTAGTGAGGCTGTTTTTGTGTATAAAACACCAGAACAGGTTGAGACTATCACTGTATTTATGTAATCAAATCTTGGATTTATTATAGGCAGTGGTTAAGATGCCAACTTCTTTTGCGCTCCTGTGCCTTTTGTGTTTCCAGATGTTTCTGACCACATGAAGACCAGAGCAGTCTGACCCACCAATACAGTACTCTTCCCCAGATTCCCAAAATGTCAGCCAACTCCTACGCAACCCTCTCCTTCCTGACGCGTGAGTTTCCTAGAAGAATCGGTCCTTCCTGCTCGCTACCTTCTCTTTGGCAGCACCGGTCTCAGGTTACTCAGTGTGACAGCCAGGCCTTCGTAGCATTGAGCTACGTGTCACTGGACATGGCCGCTGTGGGAGTCTCACTGAGAGCGGGGGCCTGGCCAGCAGCTCTGTTGCCTTGCAGTTTCAGTGGAAGTAAACAAGTGGAAACCAGCCAGGAGATTCCTATAGTCTGCAACTGATTGTGGTGTAATTTTTATTTCCCCCCATTTCACATTTTCCTGTGACACAAGGACTGGGCAGCAGGTGGTGCAACTGCTGGGATCTGATCTGGGATGTTCACTTGTGTGTTTTGGCAGCGACTCTGACAGTCCTTGTCACTATAGTGGTTCCCCAGCCTGACTGCTGGTGTGCAGTAATGGTTTGGACCCTCTTGTCTGAAATAGTCGTCACTTTCATTTGAACATGGCACTTTGCTTTTGAAAGACGTTAGGTTACATAGAGGATGTTGGATCTAAACCATACGGCTGGCTAAAGTAGTACGACTGGTCTTGTGTCAAATCAATGATGTGTTGCTCCCTTTTACGAACAATATCATGTTTGATTATCCCCTTTCGCCTGGAGTTATTTGAACAGCAGAGGCCTGCTACAACAGTGAATCTCACGTCACACCCCCCACCCTCCCACACACCCAGACAAACAGTGTTGGTCTCTTGGAAACGGAGAGATTCTAAGCTACCTGAAACAGTGTGTGTGGGAGGGGCCATGTGACTAATGGAAACATGGTAAGCCCGTCCATCCCTGAGTCTTTGTCTCTCGTATGGCCTGGAGCTTCCAGAGTCTGCCCCTCGTCGGTCTCTTGCGTGGCCTGGAGCTTTTGGAGTCTGCCCCACGTCGGGCTCTCAGCCTGAGAGTGCCGCTCTGTCCCAGTCAGGTTAGCACAAGAGTCAGCCAGAGAATCCCTGAGGAGTTCATAACCAGGTACGAGCATGACCCAGTTCCTCCAGGTTACTTGCGGTATCCCTGGTCAAATTCCACATGTGATTGTGGTTCCTCTCTGCCAGCTCACATTGCTGCAGTTAACTGAACACACAGCAGCAATTCTCTCAGATGGAATGTGGAACATTCCGCTGTGTAATGATTAATTCTTCTTTAGTGTCTTCAAAAAGACTGACCCGCCAGATTTTATTGGGTAGTGTGCCCATCCTACACACACACACACACACACACACACACACACACACACACACACACACACACACACACACACACACACACACACAGAGCTCTGACTTCACAATGCATCAGCATCTGTCTGAAAAAGATGGTCTTCGCTGGCTGCCTGCCCTGAGCCAAATGGCTACATTGTGTTAGCAGAACAGAGGCTAAGCTGGAGCACCAACTAGAGATGAAACTGTTGACCTGTGACTTAATCCTTTAATCTCTGCTGTGCCGTGGTGTTGTGCAACAGCACAGGCATTATCGTTCCACGGAAAAGGGCATGGGTTTTATGGCGGGTGGCCGTCCGCCCGTCTGTGCTGTGCCGCGAATGCTCATCATGGTTCTCCCGGTGTGTCTGCTTGCTCTAGCATGGCCTTTTATCTTAGTCAATTCCTAGTCAGAAGGCAATCTGCTCCATGCTAGGTTTTTGTGTGACGTTTGTCCGTTAGCTGTGCTTGCACGCGTTTTTCACTGGCCAGCGGCTTGTGTAATCTCCTGCAGGGTGCTGCGTACAGCAAGGACGTCCGAGCATTTAAAGAAGGACTGGAGGGAGCTGGCGGAGCTGCGCCTGGATGGAGGTGCAGTAAAAACGCCTGGATGGAATCACAGCAGTCAAAAGAGCAGCGCTTCAACAGCTTAATGATGAAAAAGCACCTAGCTCCGTCAGGCAGTAAACTCTTTAATATGCTGTTAATTATTTCAGAGAGATTGGATATTGATTAAAAAGCAAAACGGTTTTAATTATAACTCAAATGTTAATGCCATCCCAAGTGAAGACAATTTTGAGGCTTACGTGAGGAGAGAGCCTAATGAGTATACCAGAGCTCTATACTCTCCCAATTAGTCTTGCTTATCTATGTTCACTTTTTAACCACTAAATGAGCCTAAAGGCCCTTGTGTGTAAATGTACATTGTCACTCGCCTCTATCGGCGCTCTTCTGCCAAACCTGAACACGGTCTCTATTAGATATTCATGACATTATTCCAGAGCTGTGCTGTGATTTCAGCATGCCCACCCCTGGTAATTCTCCAGGTAATTCCTTTTAACTCATGCTTGGACGACTTCAGCTTGTTCTCATTTCAACAAATTTTGTTTGATACTCGAAAAGAAGCGCCCGTGCAGTCATTTGTTAAGGTGATGATATGGGATTCACACATGCTCCGTGTTGTTCCGGAATCGATATGGAGACAAAAGCAGTCCCTCTTAATTCTGTTGGAGACTATGCGTTTTAATTGCAGCAGGACTTGCAGTGGTTGGCCGATCGTAATGTGAGTTTGCATTTGGCTCTCGTGACGTGACACTGGATTGAATCTTCTCTGGTCCTGATGCAGTGCTAGTACCAACGCCTCCCTTCTTGCCTGCTTGCCTGCCTGCCTGTGCGTGCCCCAGAGCCTGGCTAAGGATTTAATTGCGGCCTATTGGACGGGATCTGTGGAATGCTAATGAGGCAGAAGGCTCAGAAGAATGCCACCAAAACGCTCCTGCCAGTGCCTTAAGTGGTCTATTTGGGATGCTGCAGCTCTCTTCCATTTCTCTCTCCCTCTCTCTGTCTCCCGTTCGCTCTCCCTCTCTGTCTCCCGTTCGCTCTCCCTCTCTGTCTGCCAGGCTGGCGTGGAGTCAAGCTCCCAGGGGGAGAGTGTGTTAATATGGGCCCCCGGAGTAATTGGGTTTGTGTGGTCCGTGTCAGGGCACCCCCACCACTTCCTACACAAAGGCCACCTCCCAGCCAAGCTGTTAGGGACGGAGAGACAAACCCCTCCTGATCACTGGTCTAATTCATTGGAAGGGCTTATTGAATTACTGGAATGCTGGATGTGGATTTTGCTAAATGAGCTCAGGGCCTTGTTTGCCAGCCTGCTCAGCTCTCTCCAAGCCCGGCCGCTTGGCTCCCAACACCACCGTGACTATCTGCAGGACGCTGAGAGATCTCGCTAATATTCCCAAACGGTGTCATTACTGCAGAGTCCATTGCAACTCTGTCCTCTTCCATCCAGTGCGTCGTTCACCAGGTCTGCATGTGCGGTCACGGAGACCGCTGTGGACAACGTAACCTAGTGAAGCCGCCTGGAGGCTGCAGATGAATGGCTGGGTCTATGCCAGCTCAGACTGTATCAACTTGGCTGGGGTTTTCTGCTCCACATCACTTTGACATCCATGTGCCTGGGTAGACCTACTGGCTAGTAGCTCCCCCACTAGAATGTTCTAGCAACATGTGGTGGGGTTTGTTTGTTTGCCCGCATGCCCTTTTCAGGTCCGGTGGGGAAACCCAGCATTAATGTTAGCCACTTTGACAGGTATCTTCTCCCTCTCTGTAGCATTTGAAAGGCCTTACACAACACATGGATATACTCAAATTATTCTGCCAACCAGAGGAGAATGTTCAGCAACTAATTAGAGAAATTTTTCAATATTGTTCTCAAGATACTGTTGGCTACATCGCACAGACACAACCAAAATAATAGACAGGTTTTCAACACAGAAACCACACACACAGTTAACAGCTATTTCCAGAGATGCCCTTGGCCTGGCTGCCAATACAGTGGATTCAGCAGTGAAGTCATAATTGACACCTTTTTAAACATGCAAGTAAGGACTGGGTTAATAATGCTCTCACTTCCTTTAGGTGCTCTGAACAGAACCATTAAGCCTTTAATTGAGAAGGAAGACTGATGTTGAAAGCCAATGCCTTTTTTTGTGTTGCACCAAAGACTTAAAGCGTTCACAAGACATTTACAAACGCTCACGTGGAATCACAATGCCCAGTTGCTATTTTAGTTACTATGGTTTCAGAAATAGCTTTCAACGGCTGGAAAAAGTGAGACGTCTCCCTTTGAGTGGCAGGTGAGCAGGTTTCCCACCTTTTCCCTCCCCTGGTTTTCCACCTTCACGTATCGCTAAGGAAACAAGGAATTCTCCAGCCCTGGAATAAGGCTGTTGATATGGAAGGTATGACCTGGGTTTCAGTCAAGACTGAAGATGTTGCCAAGAGCTTGTTACCAGGTTACATCACTGTTGTTGTGAGTTGTGCGCCAGATCTTCAGGCTTAGTGAAGGGAGCTCACCGAGTGATTTCCCCCCTCTGCTCCGCCAAGTTACAGTCCCTCCCACTGCAGGAAGATCTCGGTCACAGCAAGCTCTTTCCCTCTGTCTCACACACTTGCTCACGGCTGAGCTTTGAGCAGCATTTAACTGTCAATTTGTGTAAATAGTTTGCCAGTGTGTTTCTGATGCCGCCTTCAGTGTTTCAAACGCGTGTGCCACACTTTTCGTGATGACCTGTCTAGGGGTAGCTAGAGTTTGTCCATCAAGGCTTTTCTGTCTAATAATGATATTTTGAAGCTTCTGACACCGACAACAATAGATTAGCCTGTGTAGTATTTCTGGATTAATTGGTGACGAGATTGTGCTCCAAATGATCCACAGAATCAGAATTTAAAAAGTAACTATGACCAATATACTGAACAGTTACCCTTCTAAGGCACTGTACAACGTATATGTCTATGGTACTGATCAGCATTGTTTCTGCTGAACCCCTTCAAGCACCGGCCTACTGATCCTAGAGTTCGGTGATGTCGTTTACAGAGCGGCTTCCAGTCTCCTGAGGAAATTAAATGTAGTCTACCACAGCGCCATCCATTTAGTCACCAATGGCACCCACCACTGTGACTTCTATGCACTAGTTGGGTAGTGCCATTTACTCATCTGTAAGTCCTTGCTATGTAAATCCCTGCTTTATTTTACACGTTTACTTGTCACTAGCATTACCCTTCTGTAGCCGACAGTCGAGCAGGTACTCGTCTTCTCAGCTGCCACATTTATTTCCCATTAACTCTGTCACACCCTATGTATAGGTGCATATGTGCAAATATGCCAGTTATTTTTGTATGTTATTTTACACTATCATCTGCACAGTTATGCTCTGGTGTTACTGATCCATTGATATTGCTCTGCCACTGCTACATACCTATTGACATACCTGTATAAACAGACCTCACTTACATAAACTGTATAGCATTTCTTCTAGGGATGTCCCGATGCCATTTTAATAAAGCCAACACTCTAGTATCAAGTAGTTCTTTTTTGGTACTTGCCGATAAAGAGTACAGATGCAAGTACTTTTAATAAAAATGCTAATTTTTCTCGTCAAGCTAAAATCTGCTTTCCCTTTAGATGTTCATCAAGTGACTTTCTCCAAACAGGGATAATGACCTATAGTCATATAATATTCTGTTAAGGTATATGTTTTATTATAATCGGTACACAATTATAGCTGTACTAAATAACTAAACATTATTAGGCTACACAGTTTTCCATTTAAGGTATATTTCTTAATGTTAGTTACATAATGTTGCATACTGCCTACATTTTCTTTCCTTCCCCAAGGTTTATTAAATCTGAGGCCACAGTAATAACTTGCAGCCTTCTCGCCCTGTTGCCTGGGACCAAGCAGACCGGTGGGTGGTGCGAAATGCTGAAATTCACTGGCCAAAGCTTATGTAGTGATGGAATATAGCTACATCTCTATTGAAACAGTTACGTGAATCAAACTTACTAATACATTGTTTGGTATTGTTGTTCTACTAATTGTTTTATTTATATTTTCTGTTAATGGTTGAGCCATACAACTGTTTTCCTTTCTTGATAATGCGTTGTACAGTAGGCTGCTATTCCCTATGGCACTTTTAGAAAACAGCTATGGTCATCCTTGGCTAATCTGTAAAGCATTGCACAGATTTTCTCGCTCACACATGGAGAAAATGTCACGAGCTTGATAAAGAGACGTCGGGTCTTCCACACAGGTGTGTGTGAGAGAACTTTGCAACACCATGGTGAGGTTGTTGCCTAGAAGGAAATTGTCATGAATTGCAAATGATAAAATCTAGCCTGCATTACTGTATTGCGTATACTAACAAGAATAAAAATATACACTAGCATTGGACGTGCACTAGAAAGTTTGGATACGAGCACACTCATTTATTGGATGTTTCTTTGCTTAAGAACAAAACCAGCTGTTATCCCAATATATCTTAGTTATTGTGTTTTTTTCTCAATATTTAAAAAAGTTTAATAATGATATAATATTGAATTATTGCCCAGCCGTATCTGTAACTATACGCGTTTTGTCCTTTATTTTCTACATGGACTTCATTTAGCCTACTAAGGCATAATACTGGAAAATTTAACTTTTTTTGTTTTGTCTATACCGCATTAAATGTCTGGTACTGCAGCTCAAGGCGGGAGTTCTCTCAGATTAGCTCAGCGAAAACCAATCAATATCTACCTTGACAGAAGTGCATCTTTGTTAATGAGTAAGCATCCACAATTTTGTCAAACACGTTTCTCTTCAATCCGAAACAAGTAATGCTTAAAGTACTGGGAAAAGGTTTGGGAAAAGTTACGCGCCGATGTGATAAAGTACCCACATCTTGCGGGTGGTGTTTGCTAATTTCCCACCCTGTCTGCAACGCAGGGTTAAACAACATAGACCCAAAGAATTGATAATATAATTTCTTGCAAACAATTTTAATAATTGATTTTTACTAATTTCATCAAACTGTTGCGCCTACTGTTGCGCCTACTGTTGCGCCTACTGTTGCGCCTACTGTTGCGCCTACTGTTGCGCCTACTGTTGCGCCTACTGTTGCGCCTACTGTTGCGCCTACTGTTGCGCCTACTGTTTCTCGGGTTTGGAGTTCTGCTGAATTAGGTTCACTGAGCAGCTTGTGGATCTCCAAGAAACCACAAGAAATCCTAAAGGAATACTGTAAATGAGACATGTTTGTTCATTGTATGCAGACAAAATTGTTGCTTTATCATGGAATAAAGACAAGTTGTGAACGGCTAATATAGGCGAACCAATAAATGGTTGTGTTGTGGTGGTATGGTGTAGTTGGGTAGATGCATGCTGAGCTGTCAGCTCTGACTGAGTAAAGTCAGTATTTAATTGCAGATTAGTGAAGTAGAACACTGGTCTGGTACCTATCAATACTTAAGGTAGAATGTCTGTATCCCTCTGTGTGGAATATAAAATGAGTCAGGTTTGAGGTACAGATTTTATAGCTGTATTTCTGAAACCACTGATAGCAGGCGAGAGTACTTGGAGACGTAGCCTATATGGAGCCATACGTACTGAAAACAACCAAAGCCAAGTATAGCTTACAAAGTAGCAGCAGTGGAAAGAAGGGGGGCTCTAAGGGGGGTCATAATTAATATTTTAGCTCTGTCCTCTCACAGTACCATGAAGGATATGTAATCTGCTGTGAAGTTACAGTGAGGACAGCAGACTTCTTCATTAGTCACCGTATTGCCTCAGCGGGGAGGAGGCCTGACTGAGAAAGGGCTCGGTGCTACGTCATCACTGAGCTGTTTGATTGAGCCAGTCTGGACGTATTGACGGTGACACATGGCTGAATCACTATCACTGATTTACAGATTGAACGGGTATGGGAACAAAGATCTGCTATTAGTCCAACAGCTCCATTGAACAGAAATTCATTTGACCAGAAGTTTCTTCCTCAGTTCTCTAACACGGCCCACCGAACCACACTCAAATTATGTTGAGGAAAAGCCCCGGTTTGTGGGAGTGAGTGACTACCGCCGGATCAAAGTGGTTCTGTGTGTGCGCTCGCTACCCTTTTTCCAGCCTGGGGCACCTAAGAGTAGATGCATGAACTCTCTGACCTTAGCTACTGCTTCAGCTGCCATGCCGACACGTCCTTTCCTCTCTGCTGCCCCCGCCAGGCGTCCCTGTCCCCTCCCTGCATGCTTCCCCCAGACCACGTCTGGCCCATGGTGTACGTGCTTCCATCCTCCCCAGCGGGCTGGCTCCCTGTCACAGAGCCACAGTCCTCATGGAGGCAGAGCGGCTGCTGGTGCCTGCTCTTCATTCAAGCCACAGCCGAGGTTCACTAATTAAGACGCCCAGCCTGCAGATTATGAAGCATCTGGATCGTTAGTGTGGGGTCAAATGGCATTGTTTTCACTGCTGCGGGTGGAGCGACTGTCATCGACATGCTGTCCGCTTGCTGGCCGGCTTCTGGAGGCAAAGTGACCGTGCTTTGGATGCGTCACAGCCCTGCTTTCATCATCCTGTTAGGACGTGGTGGATCACTGCTGTTTGACCACAGGTTACAACCGGCCAGGGATCCACTCTTTCCACCAGCTGTCGACCTTGTACACCATCATGGTGTCGTGTTCAGAGGCATTTAGCAGATTCCTCTGTTCATTGGATGAAAAGGAAAAGGAGGGCTGTGGTGAGTGAGTAGGTGAGAGTAGAGCTCTGACCATGCTGCTCAGCCATGTTTGTTTGTTTGTTTGTTTGTTTGTTTGTTTATTTTATTTTTAGGGAAGGGGAGTTTAGCAAGTCGTGACTCACCTTTGATTTCTATTAGCTTCGGGACAAAGTGTCAGGTAATAAAGCAGCACTGCCCCTGTCTCTCCTTGTCCATACCAGACTTCATTGCCAGGCGGCTCAGGCTCCAGGAGACTATGGCGATAAGGGTAATAGATTTGCCATCTAACTGACGTGATGGTGAAGAATAACACTACATTTATAACATCTATTTATAAACAACTATTAGTATGATTCCTGTAGCTTTGTGTTTGCTTTTGATAATGCCCATGGAACAACATTTTTTTTATTTTCAAACGTCAAAGTGCTGTAGTAGTTATTGTTTAGAAGTACTCATCACCAAACATTATCAGCTAAATGTCCACAGTAAGTGCAGGATGTCAGTCGTTTTGGGTGAATGGTCCCAGCTCTGCAGGATGTAGCCTGGTGTTAATATTTGACTGAAGGGAATTCCTGCCTCTCCTCAAGCCGTTAGGGGCCCAGGACATATTTATTATATCAAGGCGGGCTTGTA
Organism: Umbra pygmaea; assembly: GCA_016801145.1. Taxonomy (NCBI): domain Eukaryota; kingdom Metazoa; phylum Chordata; class Actinopteri; order Esociformes; family Umbridae; genus Umbra; species Umbra pygmaea. The sequence goes on from JACXGM010008249.1 coordinate 25,631, forward strand.
ACAACACACACACACACACACACACACACACACACACACACACACACACTGGAGTTTTTCCTGCGGGGCTTCTTCTCTGCTTCAGTGCAGTGTCACTCTTACACTGGGTCTTGTTTTGCATGGCCGCCTTCTTTGACCTATCTAACCCTGTAATGTTCAGCCTCTCTGCTCAGCTGCTATTCTGACACCAGAGAGGACAGCGAGCCCAGAGAGCGAGGCTGGCGGTGCAGAGCAGACACAGAGGGCCGAGCTGAAGGGTAGGACGGCTGGCAGGGTGACTGAGGGTTGCTTGTTTACAGCTGAGGCTCCGTCTGGGAGGTGGAGGGCTGGCGGTTTACTACCCTCCGGAGAGTCGGAATTCCTCCCGAGCCATTCCCCCATTTGGCTGGCAGTTGTGAAAACAATTCTCTCGTTCGCATTGACTCTTAGTCAGCACTCTGGCCTGCAGTGTGCAGGGGGAGTTAATAGGGGCTGACTTGCAGGGATGGCAGTGGGACATCTGGGCTTCAGTTCCTGTGTGCTGGCCTGCGACCAGCTGGTTTTGGAATATGGACTGTTTGTTACGCAGCCTGTTGTTGTGAATGCGGCTCAGATTCCTTAGCCTGACTAAAACTCCAGGGGCATAGCAGCGTGTGGATTTAGGACGCAGACGAACCATACAGTTTAGGCAGTGGACCTGGAAGCGTTCATGTGTTACGAGAACCCCAGGTATTTGGAAAGTGCTTGAAACCAGTTTGAAGCGCTCCGCTTTACTACAGGGAATATGTTACTAATCAGAGACGGTATGCGCTGCCAGCCACCATACTTCTGTGTAATTAATTAAAGTCTGCTTTGGAAATGTGTGTTTGGACTAACCCCTGGCTGTGTGTTTGTTTTGCAGGCCTCGCTCAGAGCGACTGGTACACAGCTGAGCTGGGGGAGCCGTGGCCACATCCTCAGCCTCCTCTCACCTCACCTCGCCTGGCCTACTTCCAGCCCACCAACCCCCCGCAACCGCCTCCCCCCAGCCTAGCCCGGCCTGCCGTCGCTATGACGTCGGAGCTGGAGAGTAGTCTGACCTCCATGGATTGGCTGCCTCAGCTGACCATGCGTGCGGCCATCCAGAAGGCGGACGCCCAGGGGGGTCACGGAGGCCCGGGCATGGGCAAGAAAAGCGCCATGCTGGACCCCAACACCACGCTGGATCAAGATGAGGTACAGCAGCACAAAGACGGCAAGCCACCCTACAGCTACGCCAGCCTCATCACCTTCGCCATCAACAGCTCGCCAAAGAAGAAGATGACCCTGAGCGAGATCTACCAGTGGATCTGCGACAACTTCCCCTACTACCGTGAGGCAGGCAGCGGCTGGAAGGTACGGACTTCCACAGGACCGACACCTGCGATCATGCAGTGTTTGAGACAGTTTTGGAGAGCACGGTTGTTTATTTTAGGCTGACCAACCCTGTTCGTGGTGAGCTACCTTCATGTTCTCGCCAACCTTAGATTAGCACACCTGATAATTAGCTGGAAGAAAATACAGCTGGGGTTGTAGAGACAACATACTGGACATGGCTGTAGCTTTCCAGGAACAGAGTTGGCACTGTATTTATAATAATTATAATGAATTAATTCAACTGATAGCACTCAAAGTACCCAAAGCGCTTTACACAGTGAGGGGGAAAGCCCACAACTATTTTTTGGTCATATTAATCAACATGGGACCATAAAACAAGACGCACTGACACAGGTGATTTTATAGTAACGCAGCTGACTGGTACAACCATCAAACTCATATTAGTAATTAAATAGCTGGTAAAATATTGAATAATAAACATATTGTTTTCTCATTATTGCATCCATTCAGACATTTTCTTACAGTATAGATTTTCCTGTATCTGACCTGACATTTAAAGTGTCCTTCCCCGACCGCTCCCAGCGAGGTTTCCCACTGTGCTGTACCCACTAAATGCCTTATGTCGTTGAACGGAGAGAAAGAAATAAGAGCAGCCGCCAGAGAACAATGAGAAGTATAAAATCCTGTATTAATATTCAGAGATGGCCCTATGGCAGCCAGCACACTAAACAGCCCATTCATGGGTGGCATTATTCACTGGCGATGCCTGATAGACGAAGGCCATTATGAACTGTAGGAGAGCGGGCTAGTGCTGTGTCATCATCTCAAGCATGATACAGAGATGAAGCTATGCTGATTGCCTTTTAAAGAGCCCAGATGGAAATTGATATTAGAATGAGTTTTCCAATCAGTCTACATTTATATGATGTAGAATGTGAGGCACAGCTTTATTGCGGGCAGACACCGTGTGCAGACCATTTCCTGTGTGTGTGTGTGTGTGTGTGTGTGCGCGCTTGCATGCGCCTCTCCCACTCCCTCCCTCTCTTTCTGTCTCGCTCGCTCGCTCGCTCACTCTCTCTCTCGCTCACTCTCTCTCTCGCTCACTCTCTCTCTCGCTCACTCTCTCTCTCGCTCACTCTCTCTCTCGCTCACTCTCTCTCTCGCTCACTCTCTCTGCTACTCGGGTGGAGATGCAGCATCCAAAATGAAACGGTTCGATTTGGCTTCAAACGAACTGTGTGGATGTGTAGTATCTTTGTAAGGTTGGTTAGGTTTTGTGGAAGAATATTTATTTGGAACACGTGTAAACATTTGTATTCGATAGTCGTGACGGCTGTTATTCGGTTTGTGCTGTGAACGGTGTAATGGCGTACGCCCCTTTTCTATGTACATTCATTATTTAGATTCTCTTAAGACAATTTGGGCTTTTAGTTGACGATGAAACATGTTCGACATGGGAGCTGCGTTGCTACAATGTGTAATTCAATTAGCTCAGCGGTAGTCTGGGGAACGCAATATTCAGCTGTGTCTTCCTTGGTTTTACCTACTATGATTTGAATGTGTCTGTAGCGTATGTCTGCTTCCATCAGTGTGTTTGTGGGGATTGATTTGAACATGTCTGGGTGGGGTGAATGTAGGTCACTGCTTCGCTTTTCCCCCGGAGATGTCGGCAAGATGCAGGAATTTAGGACCCAGCGCACGCACGCGTCTGCTCCGTATGATAATGCCGGCTGCGCTGCTGAGATGAGGCCAAGCTAATCCGTGTGCCGGCAACTCATTTAATCATCTCAATAGAACTCCATTAGCCGGCGCTTTTAAGAAATATCAATAGTGCTGTCAATAAGAACAGATAATTCATCAAGGTCAAAAAATATGAATGCAACGTTTGAGGAGGCGAATATGCACACGTCGTCTACCAGCAGACAATTAGGCCCGAACCTTCGTCACACCCTCCGCAGCTCTTTAAAGCACTTTGATCAATGTTTGCATGCTAAAGTGATGCAGAGCAGTTTTAAATGTGTGGTCTCCTGTTAATGCAGGCTGTAGGGTTTGCTCTAGACTGAATAGAGATGTAGGGAATAGCTAGTGCATGTAGAGACACAGGCTATTCTAGTGGTATGTCTTTTCCTGGTCCAATATGCTGTGTGTGTGTGTGTGTGTGTGTGTGTGTGTGTGTGTGTGTGTGTGTGTGTGTGTGTGTGTGTGTGTGTGTGTGTGTGTGTGTGTGTGTGTGTGTGTGTGTGTGTGTGTGTGTGTGTGTGTGTGTGTGTGTGTGTGTGTGTGT
>JACXGM010008250.1:0-29236 GCA_016801145.1 Umbra pygmaea
CTTGTGGAACATGGATGTGTGTCAAATTCAAGATGAAATACCTTGGTGTTGTGAGCCTTGTGGAACATGGATGTGTGTCAAATTCAAAATGAAATACCTTGGTGTTGTGAGCCTTGTGGAACATGGATGTGTGTCAAATTCAAGATGAAATACCTTGGTGTTGTGAGCCTTGTGGAACATGGATGTGTGTCAAATTCAAGATGAAATACCTTGGTGTTGTGAGCCTTGTGGAACATGGATGTGTGTCAAATTCAAGTTAAGGTCACCACCGACTTTACTCTTCGATAATTTTGATGCAAATATACAACTGTTGTTGGTGGCAACAAAATCTGCACATGGTGGTGGTTGGTGAACACCTGTCAGAGATGTGTATTGTGTTTATTTAAATTGCCATTAGGTGCTAGTGTGCCTGGCAACTGATACTAAAACCATCAGTCAAACAAAACTTTAAAATTTACAAAATGAAAGACATAACATATATGATGAACAGAGTAAAATTAATTAAACATGGAAAAATGTAAACAAAATGTTCAATTGTGTTTTTCTCTTCTTGTGCTAGCTTTAAGTAAGCTTTCTTTGCATTAATACTTTATTCATAGTTGCACTCACCAGGTTGATTCACCCCGCCTGTTTGAACGCTTACATTCATGTTCAGGTCTTGTTCAGTTTGGACTTCAGTGACTTTTCGAATATCAACAGTGCTGTTGTGATCTGCATATACTGTAAGAATGTATGATGCTTAAAAACCCATGTTATAGTTTTAAGAATATATACATATATTTAATAAATATAAATGTTGATGTCTGTCGCTTAATTACCGAGTGTGCTCTCACTGAAATGCTGTTGAAGTCCTGTGAAATACTGCTGCTCTTTCTTCAGAATCTCATGGAACTCCTCACACGGAGGATTTCCCATTTCAATGATTGTATTCAACAGCATGTTGATCTTGTCAGCATCAGTTTTTTGTTTCAACACATCTTTTCCTTGTTTAACAGTTAAAATATCTTCACATTTATCAATGATGTACTGAGCATTCACTGATAACCAGTTACACAGGTTGGCCTTATTTGACTCCAGAAATTCCATGATCTGAATATTTAAACAACATACAAACAGTTTATTAAGGTTTGATTAAAAAAGTTATGATGCACAGATTAAACTACTCATTACACTTTTCTTTTATTCTAGGGGTAAACATGTTTGACTAAGTTTGAAACAGCATTGGAGTTTCCACAGAAGTGAACCTATGATTGCAGAGTGCATTTGTAAACTTAATAAACACTTTCAATAATATGAACATTGAAGTTCATTTGATGTGACCACTGGCCTCATGAAAATGTACTGTACATTTAATAGTATGTTATTTTATTGGTAAAATATTTATTTTGGTAAATCCCTTGTATCCCTTGAACTACAATATCAAAACATACATTTTTTATTAGCCAATCTACCTACCAAACAGGTTCATAACATTTAATAAATGTGTCCTTTCTGTGCTTGTAGCTTATCCCACCAGAAACTGCTAAATAGTCATATACAGTATGTTGGAGTATTGTCCAAAGTACAAAGAGCTTGCCGAAGTTCTATCGTTTGCCTAAAGAGCAGTAGCAGATATAATTCACACAACACAGTTCAAATAATACACAACAGAAATGCTATCTTACCAAAGAGTCTGTAGTTAATGTAAATGTGGAGATTTGCTACTTTCCAGTCTGCAAAGTATCATACGGCTGAATAAACAGTTGTCTTCTTGCCAGCAATACATTTTTCTTTCGCGTAATGGCCAATAACACAGTTGAGTTGTAACGAAAGTAAATACATATTTCCGCGTGTGTTTAACAGAGCCTTAAGTACAGTGACACCTGCAGGCAACATGCAATATCACATTTCACTTATTGTGTTTATGACTTTCTACACAGAGGCTGCTCTGGAGAATGTCGTGTGGTGGGTGTGGGGGGTTAGGGGCCATGCAAATGTTGTGGATCACTACAGATAGAAATGGAATTAGTAGAAAAGGCATGTTCATGTTATTCTCAAAGAACAACATTTTTGTTCCGAGCTCCACCCCTCAGTCTACTATGAGACCTTGGTTTCATTTCCAGGGAAACCGACATCATCCAGCCCAGTCCCAGCGATTGTTCCCATGGGGGTGTGGCCCTCCATGGCAACGTTCCCAGTTCCCCTCTGGTCGGCATCCTCACCAGAGACATAAAGGGGGGGCGTGATGGGCAACTTGTTTCTTTTGATGAAGGTGCCACTGCGATCCAGAGTCGTCTTCCTCCTTGTATCGGTTGGTTGAACGTTGGGCTCGCTCATGTCCACGCCCGAGTCCAGGCTCGCATCATGGCTGTCGCCCTCCTTTGCCTCGCATCTCCTCCTGGAACCCGTGACCGAGGAAGGGTTGCGGCAGATCGCTGCTGCCGGTTTCCCCTCCAGGGAAACAAACCAGGCCCGCGGGGTGAGGGAGGAGGGCCGGGGGCGTGCACGCCTGGGCTCCGGAAGGGACTGTTCTGGATTCCACTGTGCGCCATAAAGTTCGCTGGAAAAGGGTCGCCCAACCGCAACCCAGTGCCCGCCTCTCCCCCTGGACTCGTCCAGCCGGTTGGGAACTGAGACAGACTCTGGGAGGCTGCAGTAACTGATGCCCTGGGACCCCTCCAGACCACCTTGCTGCCCCTGGAGGAGCATCTCAGTGGGCAGAGTCTGGGTGAGATTGTCTTCATCCGCAGACTGTCTTTGTCCGGGGCTCTTCTCCCCGTCTGCTCTGGGCGGCGTGGCTGATCTGCATCCCGGGGAGGGATGCTCTGGTAGGCTGGAAGGCCCCGGGGAGTGGAGGATAGCAACTGTTTTATTGTGGAAGTGGAGCAGTCTGTCCTGGAAGAACAAGCTGTCATTGACAGAGAGGGGTAGTCTTATCTGCTCAGAAATGTCCCCGTCCCACAGAGCGCCACTTCTGTTGAACGGGTGGGTGTGCTTGAAGGTCCTGGACAACGCTGGACCGACTGCATCTGTATCCTCACTGTAGAGGTTGATGTCATCGTTGCGATTGGAAGAAGCTGAATCATCCGATCGGTCATCTGTCCTTGCTTTTACTGATTGGAGCGATTCACTTTTAGATTGTTGGGAGTGTGGAGAGGTCACTTCGCAGAGGTGGTTGTCATATGCCGAAGGGGTTTCGTCCATCTTCATCGATGCCATGTTGATTCCGTTAATCTTTGTTGTCTTCTGTTCACTAGGAAGAGAGACTTTAATTTTACCAACACATTTCTAATAAATGACTTTAAATGGTTAACGTGGTATATGCAATCCTAAAATATGTAGATTTAAAACTATACAACATGTTGTCAAGTTAAAAAGGGGACTTGATTAATATACCATGCCATGTTCACAAAATAATAACATAAGTCAAAAACCATCAATTCTAAACAATGAAAGGATTTTGAGTTACTGAACCAATACGTCTCTTACCTCAGACAACAGATCATCACAGCAAAAACTCCAAGGACCATGACAAAAGTTCCTCCCAGAACAGCCATGATGGAGGCGCTATGGTATGAGAGGAAGTCCCAGAGGGTGGCATGTTCCATGTAACCTGCGTTAATACAGAGGATAGTCTACTAATCTGATCCATGTAACCTGCGTTAATACAGAGGGTAGTCTGGTAATCTGATCCATGTAACCTGTGTTAATACAGAGGGTAGTCTGCTAATCTGATGCATGTAAACTGTGTCAATACACCGGGGTAGTTGGCTAATCTGATCCATGTAACCTGTGTTAATACAGAGGGTAGTTTGCTAATCTGATCAATGTAACCTGTGTTAATACAGAGGGTAGTCTGCTAATCTGATCCATGTAACGTGTGTTAATACAGAGGGTGGTCTGCTAATCTGATCCATGTAAACTGTGTTAATAGAGGGTAATCTGTTTCATCTAATCTGTGTAAAAAGTATTAATATGTATCCAGCACAATCAGAAGAGAACTAGCCCACTGTAGGGTTATTCCTAGTTCTGACCTAACTAGGGAATTTGTCCTAGCCACTGGTCATCAACTTTGTTTTTGCTTGCCCTTTGATGGTTTTAGGCTGGTTTCTGTCAAACGAATCACGATGTTAAAAATGCTGATGTAAAAAGTGCTATATAAAATACATTTTATTGATATAGAGCAGTTTGTTCAATGATAAAATCATCATACTATCGATCCAGTCACACCTTGCTCCGTATGCTTTAACTGTGGAGATGACAACCTCATGCTTCAGTTGTAAAGATCAGATGGACCATCTGGCTCTCTGTCGACAAGTGAAGCTACTTCCTCCTTGGCTGATTTGTTCCATTCCTAACGACCCGCTGCATATTTGAATATACCCACCTCCAGATGATGGCCAGGGAGCAGCGAGCCAGTGGCCCAGATGTGGAGCCACGAAGGACCAAATCCATCTCCCTTCCTCCACCTTCACTGTTCCTGTTCCTCTGTTCATCCAGGCACCTGAATTACATTCAATTATGTCATTTAGATGTTATTATTACAGTATTATTCATATTTGAATAAAACTAAAATCTATACTATTGTGACTCACATGTGGGAGATCATCAGCCATATGTCTCTAAGCTCTTCTTTATTTGAGGATAACATGTAAAACTGCAATGAGATTTGTATCTATGGGCAAAACAAACACTATAAGTACATCTACACCCACCAGTAGTATGGTTGTATAACCAGGCTGGCACAGCTTGGGAGCTCCCCAGTCCAGAATGTTGTCCCAGTGGAAGAGTGATCTGTATGGGCCCGGCCACCTGGACCTCTCGTCCGTTAGCCCAGAGCTGAGCGTTGACCCCAGCTATGGGGCTCAACTCAATGCTGCTGTATCCTGAGACTAAAATACAATAACATTACTTTAAACAATTCAAGTATTCAACAGGAAACATCTTCTCACTTCAGTAATTCACATTCTTCTTCTTGCTAGCTTTTTACCCGAATGTGGGTTGGAAATGTGTGTGGTATGCCCACAAGCAAACACACACAAACACACACAAACACACACCTGGGTTGTTGATAAGAAGGCCAGTGGTGTAGGAGTCCTTTCCAGCAGTTGGCTGAGGCGTTGTAAAGTAAACTCTGACAGAAGAGGGGTTGAGGTCTGTCATGTTAAGGAGACTCCTGGGAAACTGGATCCTGGACTGAGGAAAAGCTTCAACAAATCCAAAAACATGTTTTTCTGAAGATAACTTAGAAAAACTAGGTTTATTTTCAGAAACTAGGACTCACTATTATGTGTAGACACCTATAAATAAAGCATGTATACAAATTGTCTGGCTATCTGATTATAGTACCTCCCATTTAAAAGTGAATAAGTTGATAATAGACAGAGCATAATTACCAAATGTTTTGCCTGTAATTATAACTGAATCTTCAAACCAATATATGTTTCCTTGGTTATTTGACAGTAGGGACACGGTCACAGCTGAAAATACTGGCATAAATCAGAAGAGAAAAGTTGTTAAGCTTTAGGCGCATATCAGTGTACTTGATATTTTGTGACACTAGATGGCGATCATACATTCTTTCAGCTCAATAATTTGCCACTGAGAGACCATACGTGCATACGTACCTGGCATTTTGTTTGTTTTCCAGGGCATTGAGGTGTGAAGGTAGCCGTCTCTGCTAGCGACTATGGTAACCGGAAGCCCCAGCTGGTAAGGGACGCTAAGCATAACTACACCGTTCTCTGTGGTAAGGGCAGAGTTGGTCCTGGTGAAGTTGACATATACATCCACCCTAGCCAGGCTTATGACGTGGCGACTGGACCTGTCTGTGACCTCGACCTTCAGAGCGAACACGGAGCCTGGACAAAGAGTTAACATTAAGTTCAAATATTTGCTCTCTTGCTCTCTGGTCAACGTCGATACCTTGATTATTACCTTGAAATTAACAAACGTATGCAAAGACACCAAAAACAAGGGCGTTAAACAATAATCTCTACAGTAAACAAAAAATTTAGCATTACAACTCAGTGTAACTCTTGGAGTTACAGCATACCATTTAAATAAGGTATTCACCTAAACATAAAGTGTGCATTTGTGTCTAATATTGCAGACGTTGTGCTAATTATAGTCTTATCATCATACATGTAACAGAGGTCCGCACGCTGACGGCATGGTGTCAGGCGAATATTTATTTTATTATAATTTTATGCAATAGGCCCATGATATTTTTAATGCAAAAGATATATATTTAGATTTCCATTTAAATTGTCAGAGGGGACCTTTGTGATACAAACACAATTTGGCAGTAGTGAAAGAATGTGTTTGAGTGACAGTAGTAGACAGACTAATAAAGATATTGGACAGTTGTCCTGTCTCAGTAAAGGTTTATTTAACTTCACCCACAGGAGACTTGCTGAATGGCTGAAGCCTTTAGCTTCCTCTTTCACGTTGAACCGTCTAAGTGGGCCAACATGACAGACGGGGTTGATTAAACTGCTGCACTGGGAGGTGAATAATACCAGATTACTATAATCTGCTCGTTTCGAGAATTAGGGTCCACCACCTAGTAATTTTAGAGTTGGAGTGATTCAGGGTTTCCGACCTATTAGGACATCATTACAACAAACATAATGGATATGGCTAGACCAGTCATATAGACCAGTCAAATGCCATTTCATAACAATAAATTACTTGGAGCCTGATGAGCAAGCTACAATTGGTGTGGTCAGTTAAATGAAATTACACATGGTGTCATCAAAACTAAGGTACTTTCTGTAGGAAATAGCAACGTAGTGTGTACGCCCGTATAAGATAAGCAGATGGGCCTGTGGAGATTTATCTCCTGTGGTTTCGGTTCAGCCACTGCTGTGTTGGGATTAGGCCAGACTTGGTCTTGGAACAACAATGTCGAGACAATCCCTGCCAATTTGCTGCAGTAATACGGGGCAAGGCACTAAAATGTACAGCCATGTTTGAATGGTGAATTAAGTTAGTTGATGGTTGCAGCACATGCAGCGGTCAAATGTGTTTATATATAGCCATCGCTTTAGGTCATTGTCACAGTACTGGCAAACAGCTGACACATGGTCAGACCATGTACAAGGAGTCGGTTAAGTAATTGAAATGGTTCATACTCTTGTCTTAGTATCTTTATTGTGGAGCAATCCAATTCCTGACCCCTGCAACTGAACCTTAGCCAGGTCGAGGATGAATTAGAGAAGAATAAAGTGCCTTTTGTTCTTCAATTATGAGTAAATGTTCCCCATTGGATGCAAAAAGCTACAAGATCATGTCAAGAAGCGTTATGGAAATTAACTCCCACGCAGTGATGGAAAAGATATGAAGGCTCTGACTATGAACACAAATCCAGCCGTTATTTCTGCAGAGAAAAGAATGCTGCCTGCAAAGCTGAAATATTTGAAAATCCGTCTGTAATGGTGATCTAAACTTCAAGCCGATCTTTGGAACTTTCTCAGCTGAATTGATTGTAGAGTGAATGACCTCATCAGTCAATAAAAAAGATCAAGCCAAAGGTGCACTTTTTTCCCAGGACTGCTGTCTGCTGACTAACAAAACAGCAGATGAAAAGCTACAGTGGTATAATTATCTAAATAGCTTAAAGCACACCTATTTTCAATCACAATATAAACAGAGTCTCACTTTAAACATACCCTGTAGAAAAGTAGATTACTCAAGTACAGCTGCTTCCTTACCTGTAAACGTAAGCCTACCATGCTCACATTTATCTAAAGATATCTAAAGACGATAACCCCTATAATGGACCATACACAATTGATTAGGGTAAAATGATTTCTTTTGTCAATTTAAAAGCTTACGCAATATTATTTAACGTTACTCACTGAAGTACTTCATTTACATTCAGGAGCACACAGCCATCATTGATGACCTGATTGGTTGAAACCTACCTGGTGAGTAGACAGATGCTGGCTGGTCCTGATGTTGAATCAGTAGACCCACATGCTGGCCAGATGCTCCCTTAGCGACAAGGTCCCCATCAGGCAGCTCAACTGTAGTCACTTTCATAGCGTCCTTGTAGAATAGCACTAATAACAGATGCACTCCTAATAATGGCATGATGATGGGTAGTATGTTACAAAGCAAGACATAACAGCAAATGTTGGACAACTAGAAGTGATATTACTCTCCTCATGTCAGGATATTTTAACCAGTTTCACCTTCTGTCACACTCGACTCTTCCTCTACCAACATGTAGGTCTGTAGGCTTTCAAATGCTCCACCCCCTTTTGTCATACTCTAATTTAGCCCAGATTTGCTTGTGAACAGACAGATCATCTTATAGGTCAAGCTATTCTATAATGTAGCAAGGTAAACTGCAATTATTAACTGTTATGTATGATGGAGTAAAGAAACTATATTGAACAGTACAATTGTATATCATATAATGGTGTACTGACATATTGTTGATTTCAAGAAATATTTGATGTCAATGATTTCTTTCCAAGTGGCTAAAGGCAGAAATGAAAGGACACATTGTGTATGCATTCAGTTTTATTCAAGAAGGAAGATATTAACCAGTAGCCTTGTTTTTAAGGCACCTACAAATGTACGACAAAGTTGACCCATTTATTTAATCAGAATACAAAAATACACCTCTCAGTGACTTCCATATTGTAATAAATACTTAACCATGCATTCTAACTATAAAAAGGCACAGAAAACAGTCACAAAGTAGTCATAAAAATTACCAACTACTTTAGCAAAATCATCCAGATAGTAATATAGATGACAACTTTAACATTATATTCCGAAGATTAAACCACAATTACACATCATTATATTGTATAACCTTAGGCAATAAATATGCACATTTTGCATTCATATATATATATATATATATATATATATATATATATATATATACATATATATATACATATATACATATATGTATATATATATACTCATATTTATCCTTAAAAATTAAAACTGTGCCATTGTAAACATAATGTAAACAAAAACAATCTCCAGCCATGTCATAATTAATGTCAGAGTCTTCACGGGCCAGCCCATCATAAGAAAGTCTCACACAGAGGTGGTTCATGAAAACCAGGCAGTTTGCAGCGTTTTATATATACACAACATTTGAAAATGTAGGATGAATTTGTCCCTGGACACTGATCTAAGGTCAGTTTTGCGTATTCCCCTCCTAATGATTATATTAAGGATTAGGGGAAGGAAACTGATTCTAGATCTGAACATAGAGGAAACCTCTAATCATTTTGGAGAACTAATTTCTGTCTATGTCTTTCTTTGTGGTCTTAGACTACCAGATGGACACCCTTCAGATCCAGAGATAAGCAGCAAACAAACACACACACACACACACACACACGTTCAAGCATGGGAAATGAAGCAAGGTGTTTGAACTGTAGCACCTGGAGCTGGAAGCACAGACATTGACTACTTAGATTAAGCTTGAATTCAAAGTGAACATTTGTCTTGTTACAGTTTGTAATCACATCTTAAACCTTTTGGAGACCAATAAACATCCATTCATCTAGATGATGTCTGTGAAACCAGCCCCACAATGAAGCCATCCTAAGACAGCAAGGCAGTGATCCAAACAACTGATAGTCGTCTGACTGTCAAACTAATTACAGAATTACTTACTGTTTATAATTAAGACTCAAATTATAGATATACTGCTAATTTGACTCTCTAACTGTGGGTTGGCTACTGGTGATTTCACACGATTTAAAGTTTAGAAAGTTATATTCAAATCTTTGGTTGAAAACTTGGCTACCACGTGGCTATTAACTTTTCTCTTCATAAAAATCATACTTGCAATGAATGACATTTATTTTGTATACTCCTTTCTTAAGCTAGGGTCTATATGCATATGGCATGGTTCTAACGTCTACCTTCATATGTTTTTCATTTACATTTTTGTATAATATATAAAGGACTCATGATTTGAGTTTCACAATATGAAAACAGACTTGATAGTCTATATTAGCAAAGATAATCTATATAGTTGATAGTTGAATTCTCTACAGTGGATAGTAAACATGGTAGGACATGCTTTATTTGACTGTCCAATAGATCCTTCAAGTATTAGAGTAAATAACACAGGTGCATTCCTGGTGCTTAAACAAATAAACACAAGGTTTTTCTGGTCTAGCAGATGAACCAGCTGCGTCCCAACCCATGTACAAGTGCCATCCCATTTCAATCCAGAGACTGCTAAAAACAAAATGAATAGCGGGACACCGATCAAGATATAACCTTGTTTTGCAATTAGTTAATATATCAGGGTATAGGGAAAGGACAGTAAAATAAAGCAAACCTACGTTGTTACATTAACAGTTGTGTGAAGTAAAACTAATTAACCAGTTGAATTCAAACATAGTGATGATATGGGTTGATCTTATAACTAGGCAGTCCAATAATAAACATTTATGCTAAGGATGCTAATGTAGCTGATGTAAATCAAGATAAAAGGGCTGACACATAAAGGATAAGATAACATCCCTGTCTGCCTGTTTGGCACTCACAGTCAGCCAATAACACTCTCCTATTTTCTGCACGTTGCCATGACAATCATCCTGGAAGCACAGAGTAAAAAGACTAAAAACAAGTGAGCAGTTGGAAGAATTTTGAATTAAAACTAACTAGCAAGTAAGAAACACTATTTAGTTTAAAATTCAGTCTGTGTATACAAAACCTTTTTTCAGTTTTCCACACAGCAAAATACCACGTCAGAGATACTGTTTAAAAACCAATACAATATTGCACCTCTGGTAGAATACAACAGCTTATAAACCAGGCCATTTAACAATATCAATAGTTGGGTGTTTACGGTGCAAACCAATAGCCACGCTCATCAAAAACATGTTAGCTGATGATGCTGGCATGTCATATCAGCAATCTACAAAAGCACAGGGCTACAACAGCTGCTACAGTGTATGCATACACTGGTTTACATTGTGTCTTTATATATACAGTGCATATCATTTATACATAAGAAGCATCACATATACAAATACTGTATAGAATGTAATGCCACCATCCTAACAAAATGTGTGCGATATACATTAAATGTTCCACTTTATCAAACGCCTATGTCTCTTTATTGTACACTTAAATCAATCTAAATTTCCTATTTTTGCTACGATATTGTTACTGCCTCCTGTAATATGAGGATGTAGCGTTGCAAACAGCTCAATTGAAAAGTGCCTATTAAGAATACCATAACTACGGTACATGAAATTGTTGGCTTACAACCAGAATTGACCCTCCATCTATTTATAACTTATATTGATCCCAAACATTTTAATGTTATTTTGCTACTTTCAAAGTTAAAATTTAAGATTGGAAGTTTCGCGGACATTCACTTTGGTACTGATTTTCACATCAACAAAAAGTATCAATTGACAAAATATAACTTTGAATATTTCTTCGAATAACTTGTCTGAATTCGGATGTTCTCTTACCAATAAAGCACATTTTACAATAAAATGACTAGAGTATGGCACGTCACAGATCTTTGACACAAAAGAATCATGCAAAACAAATAAATATAAACAACAGGTTGATTCAAAACAAAAATATGTTTTCAGTAGTAGAACACGGTATAATTATACTAAAGTCATACTGTATATAAAAGTAAAACTTGTTCAAGTGTTATCTTTTTACACACACACAAAAACATAATCATGAGGACACTTTTCATGCAGTTCAAAGTAGATATTGAAATTTAAGCTGGAATAGCATGCACCATGATGAGTCTGCTCACTTTCAGTGACCTCCCTTTACGCTCAGTGTTGTGGCGTTGCGTCTGCTTCTCCCAGGGGTGATATTTAATCACACCCTATTCTCTGCATAGTGCTCCCCTTATAACGAGTGACCTACGTAGTGAATAGGATGTTGTTTGATGTCTCCTATAGTGTAAAGTAAACAATGAAAGTTGGATATTGCCAACTCTAGTGTTGCATCTGTGGCCATCTACTGGTAAGCAAAGAGCCGGTAAGCCAATCACAAAGCCACACAATACTACCCTGTAATGGACACACCCATGGAAGCCAACTTGTTGCTACTTGGATTAGGTCTTCACTGGAGGCTAGTCGACCAATCCAAACCTTATGTCTGTTAGTTGCATACCTGATTGTGCCATGAATGGTAGTTGATTTTAGAAAAAATGGCTTTTATTTTGAAGATCCACGACTTCTGTCTTTGCACTTTGACCAACCGTCCTGTTCCATTTTTGGCATCAAACACATTACACTTTCCTTCTAAAGCTTCTCACTGATTCGCCTTCCTGAATCCATCCCGATATTCAAAGCCATCCATCATTCTCAAAATGCCAGCGTGTTTAGCTCTTTCTGGAAGGCTCCAAAACTCTCCCTCTGTAATGGCGGGGAACTCCTGCCTGATTGGTTTAGAGGTCAACCATAGCGGTCTTGGCCAGATCCTTAGTTCCCTGAAGAATTCTCTTCATATGACCCACTTTCGATATCCCCAGATCCTGTGGAGAGAAGATGATAGAGTAAGATCAATTGATCCTACTAATTGTTTATTTTGTGATATTCAGTTATTATACTATCTTTTTTAAAGAATAAAACAGTTTTTAATATTTCTTTCCATGGCATATACCAGTTTTGGCATTTTAAAGGAGACATTGGTAAGTTTAGCCATATAGAGAGAACAACAGATAAAAGCCTAAACAATGAATTTACGACTGTATGTAATCTTAGGAACTAGCTAACAACTAGCTAGCTTGGGTATAACTGTAGTTACACATTCAAAATTAAAGTGTGATATGGTACTTGAATGTCCAGACCACATTAACAAGAGAAAACCATTGGGAAGAATCTACTGGATATGAATATGGCAACAACAACCGTATTTGAGAAGTACCCTATTATTTCAAATAACAGTATATACAAAAACAGTATTTCCTAAAACGATTCAAATGAGCATTGTAATGCTCCTGTTTCGTGTAAATCTTACTAATCTTTAATCTTTTTTAATTGTGTAAATCTTACTAATGGTCTTTTTAAGATCTTTATGTTGCAAATATCTTGAAAGACCACAGATGAAACATTAAGAGAAAAATGTATGGATGGGTGAATCCACATTATCAATTGTTGTAATTTAACACATGACAATGTCTTGTTTGGTCTTGATGTCTTTTTCTAATTTACTGACACAGAAGACAGCATGCTTTTTACTTGATTTTGACATGTAGACTTTCCACAATTTCTTAATAATAAGGATTAAAATGTTTTTAATAATTTTGATTTATTTACAGAAATACAAACAGCAGCATTAAAGGGTCTCTGGCTCTCAGGTAAAATCTGATCAAAGTTCCTGAGGGTATTTACATTCATTTCTCATTGACTGATTAAAGCTGCGACCCACATTAATCACCAAATGTTGGGTATTTTGTTCGGTGATTCTCTGCCGGGCCTGTACACTAGCCAACTTCAGCTCCTGTTAATTTTGGGACATTTTTGTTTTCAGTAATGTCTTAACCAGGTGAAATGCAAATTCTATCACTCTTGGTCTATCAGTATCTTTTGGGTCATTATTCTACTGCCATCCAACTTGTTTAGAGGTATTTGGTTGTATTTGAGCAGACAAGATGTTTCTGTATAGTTTATGATTCATCCTACTGCTGCTGTCAGTGGTTATATCATCAATGAAGACAAGTGAGTTAGTTCCAGTGGAAACCAGTTCCTCTTATTTCCACAACACCTTTTTCTTGAACTCTGCAGAATCATTTTGTTCCTTTTTTAGGTCATACTGCTTTTTTCAGGGTGAATCGTTGCAGCCTCTGATTGGCTTGGGATTTTTCTTGCAAAATATAAGTCACTGACTCATTTAAATGTGTACATTTCTATTCATTTAGCAGATGCTCTTATTCAAAGCAACGTACAGTAAATACAGGGACATCCCCTTGGAGCAACTAAGGACAAAACAATATTTGGCTCAATCGGAAATCAAACAGGCAACCATCCGATTACAAGTCTGACTCTCTAACCACTGAACCATCTGACTCATCTACTCATAGAGTTCCTGTTGTCAGACAGATCTCATAGAGTTCCTGTTGTCAGACAGATCTCCTAGAGTTCCTGTTGTCAGACAGATTTCATAGAGTTCCTGTTGTTTGACAGATCTCCTAGAGTTCCTGTTGTCAGACAGATCTCATAGAGTTCCTGTTGTCAGACAGATTTCATAGAGTTCCTGT
Source organism: Umbra pygmaea (assembly GCA_016801145.1). Classification (NCBI taxonomy): domain Eukaryota; kingdom Metazoa; phylum Chordata; class Actinopteri; order Esociformes; family Umbridae; genus Umbra; species Umbra pygmaea. The sequence goes on from JACXGM010008250.1 coordinate 14,213, forward strand.
TGTCAGACAGATCTCATAGAGTTCCTGTTGTCAGACAGATTTCATAGAGTTCCTGTTGTCAGACAGATCTCATAGAGTTCCTGTTGTCAGACAGATTTCATAGAGTTCCTGTTGTCAGACAGATTTTATAGAGTTCCTGTTGTCAGGCAGATCTTCCTTAGGATTTCTTCATTAAGGTGAGCCTTTTGTCAGCCACTGTGGATGTCCACCTAGCTCTAGCGCGTAATTTGCCATTGCTGTTGATTTTGTCATACCTAATGTTCTGCCTGTGTCTGACGTATTCAGATTTCTCTTCATCTTGATACCTGCTTAACTAGTGTTGACACTTATTTGGACATTAACCAGGCACAAGGGCATAGGAACAAGTTTGATATTGGGGGACACACCATATATTTTTATGAAATTGTTCTTATTATTGGGGGGGACCACATTGCATGTCTGTAACATTGCTGGGACATGCCCCCCCGCCCCCCCCCCGTTCCTACTCCCTTGACCACCCACCAAATCCAAATGCAAAGCCTAGAATCAAGACTAAACTTTCACATAAACAGCTCCTAAAGCCAACTGCCCAAAAGCTTCTGGTGATGCTTAAATGTGGCAACTCTGTAAAAGACATGCTCTCATTTCTAAACGTTTCATCCAAAATGGATGGAAATATCCTCACATTAAGCTGGCAAGAAAGAAACCCATTGGGCCTGGTTCATGGACAAGGATGAGGCCTAGTCTTGGACTAAAAAAGCAAGATCAATGGAGACTTCCATTCAACTTGATTATTTAGGATTAGGCTTTATCTGTGCCCACGAAACCGGCCCATTATTTATTGAGAAAAAAAACTTCAAAAATTGTTATCTTGGGCGGATAATAGTGGTGCTTAAATGGAGGGGACAGATTTGGAATGAAAGGAAACAAACAGAGAGAGCCATGATGCAGGCCCAGTTAAGGGGGCAGTATTTTGCATGTCTGTTACTGTCTCATCTATTTTAGCTGTTGTTGAATTCTGATACTTCGGATCCATAAATCTTTCTGGCTGAATTTAAGAGGTTGTTAAAGTAGCCTCTAAATGGCACTAATCCAAGAGTGATGAGAAGGCAGTTGGCCAGTATATAGAAATAAACTTTAAAATTATCTACTCAACATCTTTTCAATGTACTGTACCTGGCTCAGGTAAATGTATAAAAACATCCAATCAGCAATCTGCGGTCTCAAGGTGGCCTAGTGGTTAGGGTATCTGATTGGTCTTTATAAAGGCAAATTTTGAATTTAATCCCACATCCGCAAACATGAAAGCTTTGTCATTCTATCCATGAGCTGGTCAGTTGAACCTAATTGTTCCCTATTATGGCTACACATAACAATTGGTCCATAGTGAAATTGTGTGGTTAAAACTTACATATGGATATTTTTTCCTGCTCCTACGCATAGAAAGTGCATACTGTATTAATTAACTGTTGTTTACTAAATGTTACCGAATTCATTCATTCACATACCAACCGAGAGGTCTTTATACTGTCCGTCAAAAGGATATTGTTTTTTCCTACCTAAAACACCCTGTCCTGTTTCTACCCCCAATCACATCACCACCCTGCCCAGATCCCTGTTAACAGCAGAGTTGCCCCCAGCTGGGTTAGTGGGCTAAGTTGCCCCCGGCTGGGTTAGTGGGCTAAGTTGCCCCCGGCTGGGTTAGTGGGCTACAGCCAGTCCCCTGCAGTGGGTAGGAAGGGGGTAAGGAGCACGCTCACACAGATAAGGAAGCCAGGCAGAGCAGTGCATCACAGAGCAGTGGACAGGGAGACAGCTGACGGCCCACAGAACCAGAGAAAGGACGCAGACAGGAAGAAAGAGTTCATCTGGGGATAGATGAGGAAACAGGTGTGTGTGTGTGTCTGCGTGCGGGTTTGTACCTTCAGGTCCCTCCTCTCCAGGTGCAGCAGTTCTGAGCCTCGGATGTCGTGGCGTATGAAGGTGTCCCTGTACTCCCCCAGGCTGAGCTGCTCCAGCCAAGCGCCCACCTCCTCGGTGCCCCAGCGCTCTACTACACATACATAGAGCAAGAGTGTGCTTGCTCAGTGTCTGACACGCGCTCCCGTGTTCACGCGCGCTCTGACACTCATCCACACACACGTATGTACACACTCGCACACTGAAAACACTCAAAAGAAGAAATCTCTGTAGAGGAAGGAAACTGGAAATGGAGAAGAGGAAAGACAACGAGGAAGAAAGAGGGAGGAAGAGGGAGGAAGAGGGAGGAAAAGGCGACAGCTGCTGGCGGGAATAAGGAAGGGTAAACCAACATTTTGGTGTTTGGTCGGTCGGCCGGTTGGAAAACAGGGCTTTGGCCAATGGCCTTTCAGAAGCTAAGGGCATGCAGTTTATTGACCAATCAGAACACAGACAAACAGGAAGTAGGGGGGAGAGGGGGTGGGAACCTGTGCATCCTGCAGGAACACTTCACCCAATCAACACCCAGTGGTGCCTCACTGTGGGTGGGACTAACCAATCCGGAAATGTTTGTGAATCAGAGGACTGGCCAACCCTTGGCATGTGGTTTGTGTTAATTCTATTTCATGTTTTGCTGGAATATTCTCTCATTTCAATGATCAGTGATCTCACATTCAAGTGTTATCTTGGATACGTCAGGGAATAATGCTGTTCTAATAAAGGAATTTCTTATCTCGCATTATCTCGGTTTTTGGTGCTGTGTCCTCCCCCACCTGCCTTTTGTCCTTGGTTTGTCCATGCTGTACATTTATATAAAGTTGGTAGAGACCAACTGGGATGGGTGGGTATGACAGGGTTTGACTGGTCAGAGATAACCCCTGAAGCTTTACAACCTCTACACATAGGCCTCCATCCCCCAAACATCACAGTTTTCAGTTAAAAATAATTAAGTTATTCCAACGGATAAAACACAAATTATATTTAAACTGTCTATACAACCAGAACACACTGTGGATGTGTGTTTGTCTGTGTTCAAACGTGCAGAGAATGCGCCACAGCCCCACACTAACCTGACTGAGGACTGCTCTTCTTGGCAGCTTTCTCTTTCTTGAATTTTGGGACGATTCTGAACATGCTGCTACGACTGTTCCTCTTGCCGTACTCCAAAGATGGGTCCTGAAGAGAACACAACCATTGATCAGTGTGTGTGTGTGTGTGTCTGTGAATGTATGTAAATGCACATGTGTGTGTAGGAGTATTTGCTGGGAGCAGACCTGCGCGAAGGAACTCTATGCAAATATATGTCAGGACTTCAGAGAGACCTTTGGTAACATTACATAGTTTTATGTAGACTTTACATCAAATCTGTGTAGGCTTCCTTTGTCCATGTTATCTGTGGGACTAAACAACTCCCACTTGGCGTATTGTTAACTCCATCCTAGCTATCAACCACTGCCTGAATGTCAGTGTGCCCCAGCCTACATGCGGGTCGCCACACCCACAACATGGGGGCGCGGGTGAAGTTTGGATCTCCAAAGAGATGAGCTACTCTCTCTGCACCACCAAGAACCACATTTTCTCTAGCTGCAGGAAGAACACAGCCATTAGGGGCCAGGGGAGCTAGTGAATTTTAAGCACTTTGAATGTGACCGGGAAGATAAGAGTCCCAGTAGCCTCTCAGCTTAGGGCATAGAAAGAACATATGATAAAGGAGACACAGGGAGGTATGACATCTGTCACAAACATGAACCACAGAAGGGTAAATTTCAGGCAGTCTGGACTTGGAGATGTGAGCTCAATGAACCACCTTAAAATGTATAAGTGCTCGATGGGCACAAGATGTAGTTGAGCTAAATCTATTGCCACACTCCAACACTCCACTGTAAATTCAACACCCATTTCCTGCTCCCAGACAGATTTAGTATTGTTGGTGGAGTATTTGTCAAATGACATAATACATTAATAAACCTGATAGATTACTGCGATCTGTCAGGGCAGAAGGGTAACTACAGCATTCCAGGCCTGGATCAGTGGTAAATCAGGGAAGGCAGAAAATGGTCTTATCTGGAGGTAGTAGAAAAGGTTAGATGAAGTCAAAGAGTTTTTAGAGGCAGAATTGTGGAAGCTAGAGAAAATACCATTGACATATTGGTCATGAAAAGTCTTAATACCATTCCTTGCCCAAAGAGAGAAGGCATTGTCAATAAAGGTCAGAGGAATAATGTTTTTTGTTAATAGGGCCCATAGTGGATGCAGATAATTTAAATTGGCACCAGAATTGGTCCCAGATCTTTTGTTTTGACAGTACTACAGGATTACCAGTGTAGTGAGAGGGGGATATTGGGAGAGCAGAACAAAGTAAAGCCTTTAGAGATGTAGATGAGAGTATCTCTAGGTGGAACCAAGGAGTACTTGGAGAACGCAACCAGAATGGCAGCTGCTGAAAGATAGCCGCCCAATAGTAATAAAGAAAGTTGGGAAGTGTATGAACTCCACTGAATTTGCATCTTTGAAGTAATGACCTACTGAACCTGTAGTGACAGCCTGATTAATTGACTTAAAGAAAGACAAAAACAACTAAATAGACTGAAAAAAGTTTAGGAATTGGGGCAAACTATTCATTTTAACAGCGATAATCTTTCCTATAGATTCCTGACACCTCTAATAATCAGCCTTCATCTGAGTGAGAAGGGGGAGGAGTTAGCTGAGAAGAAGGCAGGTCTAAAAGGGCAAGCCTATTGATGCTATATTGATTGGGAAGCATTCACTCTTTTGGAGATCAAGCTTGTCATCTGAAAAGGAACCAAGGTTATCCAGAAAGGAGAGAATGGAGGTCATCAGCATACACTTATAACCTATGTTCAACGCCCTGCCGTGATACACCCTGGAAAGAGACACAGGCCCTCAATGCAAACGAAATGGGCCCAATAGAGATGGTGAAGCGTAAGGGGGACAGAGGGGAATCATGCAAGTGTCATTTGTACAGACACATACATACAAAAATGCTAAATGTGTCCCTAAATCCAAATGTTTAAAGAACAGCGAATAGATACACCCATTCAAATATCAAAGGGCTTCTCTGCATTCAGGGAGACCACAAGCTCAGCTGAGTTTCAAGGGAATTCATTCATTTCCACAAGGTTTGAATGTTAAAAAATGATTGTCTACCCTAAAGCCGGTCTGTTCCTCGTAAATTAGCCTTGGTAAGACTACTTCAAGATGCCTCGTTATATACTTTGCAAGCACCAAGGATATGTATATTGATTTAGGTAAAACTCCAGGATATGAGGCCATAACTATAAAGGGTCGACTAGTGCAGTGGTTCCCAAGCCTCTTCTCAAGACCCCCAGACAGGCCATGTTTTTATTTTCACCCTGAAATGACACAACTGGTTCAGTTAGTCAACTACACATTACACCTTTGACTAATTGAATCAGGTGTGCCATTTCAGGGTTAAAACAAAAGCATGGCCTGGCTGGGGGTCCCCAAGGAGAGGTTTGGGAACCACTGGACTAGTGGATCAAGTAGATCCACTATAGATATCTGGGGGGAATTATTGACTCTAAATTAAATTTTCAGGAGAATTGTAAAGCTGTCTGTAAAAAAGGACAACAGCACCTATACTGCCTGAGGAAATTGTACCACTCTCATATAGATAAGAACATTGGGACATTATTTAATCATGCTTTTATTAAATCCATCATATTCTTCTCCTTAGTGTTATGGTTTGGGTGTGTTTCAATTAAGCACAAGAATCATATAAATCAAATTGTAAGATGTCAAGTAAGCTGACTGTGGAGTTCCAGCTGCACCCCACATCCCTGTATGCTAAACAACTAAAACGGATAGCTACGGCCATCTTAGAAGTCAGCTTACACCCCTTGAATAGGAATTTTAAGTATCTTCTCTCTGCTTTGAGTCCCTGTTTTTAGAACTAAAAGATTTAAAAACAGTTTTGTCCCAGCGGCAATCACTCTGTTAAAACACCTGTAGAATACCTGCACATAACACATTTTGGTCATGTACTACATGTAGCTGTAAAATATCTGCATAAAACTGCACAAATCAATGTGGTAAGGCACTGTTTTAAATGTTTTGTGTGTTTGTTAATGTTATGTGGTGGTCTACAAAGTCTGAGGCACACACCATGTTCCAGTAACTTCTTAAACATTGATAGTAGTAAGGGGGCCAGCTGGGTGTAGAATTTCTTAATGAACACTCCAGCTGCCAGCATCCTCAAAATCGTTTTCCCTGTCATTTCTCCAACATCATAGTCACAAAAACACCTTTTCAATGCTTTCTGAACTTCCTAAATAGGCCTCTGTACCTTTTTGAGTTGAATGAAACTACAGGGGAGGAGATCAGTTGACTTCCGTATCTGTTCTCGTTACGCCCCTGAATCAAGTTGATTAGATACAAAAATTGCACACTTTGTGTGGGAATATTACACATTTCATTGTTCCATAACACTTTGATCAAGTGTTATTGATTAATAATATCCAACAATATGTTTGAGCTGGAATACAGTGAGGAAGAAATATGGGAAGGGCTCCTGCCCAACTTTATCAGTTGAATCAATATAGCCGCTGTTTTGCTGCTGTCCACCAGGTGCTCTCAGTGGCAACAGAGACAGAAAATGTTTTGTTGATAAGAGTAGGACAAGGAAATGTTTTTGCTTTCAACCATCTCCTGCCATGAAGATGATTACATCTGTTTGTTAGAACATTTGAATTTTGATGTTCAAATGGACCAAAATGTTTTTGAACAAACAGCCAGGCCCAGATGGAGGACCAAATGATCACATGTAAGGAGCTGATTACCATTATCTACCTGGCTGGGGTTAGCCTTTATTAGCTCCAATGTAGCATCTTGTAATTATGTGAAAACTTTGAGGAAAGAATGTAAAATTAATAAAAATGCCTCACATAATTCTAATAACTCTATTCTATTTACAGCCAGGGTGGTTGTATACTTTTTGGTGCAATTGTTTGGAAGTAAAGACCGAAAGACAAGTTATAGTAATGGGGGAGTGGCTAACTGGCTAAATATTTGTCTGGGGTTTTTATGCAGCCCCCAGCCTATCTGGGGTGGAGGTAGCATCATTAGCTTCAATGTAGCAATCTGTGATTGTGTAAATACTAGGAGGAACAAACGTAAAATTAAAAATTATCTGTTGCAGATTCTGGCTAAATCTGTACCTAATGATGATATTGTGACCCGTAGTAAATGTTTCAAATTGAAGTGTATAATTTCTAGCTAGTAGCCAAGGTCCTTACACTAAATTTGACTCTACCGAAGCGACTTGCAGTGCGGAGGTACAAGGTTCGCATTGACTTCTGGACTTAGAATTTCAAGTAAAATCCAATACAGAATTAATTGAACTGTACTCTAGGCTGTTTCGGAAAAAAAAACAATAGCACTGTATATGATGTTAATCAGTCTAGGCTATCGTTTTTAAATACTATATATAAAATATTTTATTTACTCTGGAATTGTCCTTAAACGAACTTAGCTGGAAACCCATCTGGACCTGGATCTTTGCTGCTTTACATGAATTTCATACACTCAGCAACTGTAGGAGTTTCCAAAGCATCCAAAACTGAGTCATATTGGTTGTGTCTGAATGGAACTCAGATGTGTAAAGTGATGAATAGAAAGATGCGAAGGTGTATTTGATCCCCTTAGAATCATAAATTAAGCTGTTAGAAGTATCTTTAATTTGTGGAATCAGATGGGTGGCATCACTGTGATTTAATTGGTGCGCCAGCAGACGGCTCGCCCTGTCACTGTGCTCATATTACGCAGCCCGTGAATGCAACAGTATCCTCCTCTGCACTTCCGCTGCAACACAGCCTCCTTATCACGGAGGTAGTGGAAATTATTTATGAAAATGCGTGATTTGGAGCCATCACCTCCACCAATGTAGTCAGCCCAGTCTAACTTCGGAGGTTACTGAAAATCAGATGGATGGATCTCTGCAAAGAACCCAGCTAGAAATCCAACAGGGTCACTCCCCTCAGAACCGTCCCACAATCCCACCAAGATGGCAGTGTCTTGAACTGGAATTGAGGTTGTCAGTTTTCTCCATTAGCCACCAGTTTTCACTTTCCAGACAGGCGACTTCCTGCTGTAGGCCTACAATCCAGTCACTGTAATCGGATAGCTTGTGCTTGAATCTTTTAATTCGGCGAGCATGTTTATCAGCAGCTGCCGGTACTGAATCAAGGGCTGCAGAGCACGGGGCCAGAGCCATATCAATAGCTGTTTTCATCTGGACAGCAACAGCAGCTGTAATATCCAAGACTGAATCACCTTGGAAGGCCTGGAGATAAGACTGGAGATGGGACTGCAGCTCCACCAGCGTAACAGTATATGGTTACGTGGGGGCAGGTACAAAGCCAGAATCGGTACCATGACACTCCAAGGGACTGCTGAAACAGGTCATTTTCCCCTTGAAACGTGAGGCATTTGAAAGATAAATGTAACTTAAAAACTAGTAAGTAATACGTGCAATGGTAGGGTTTAAAATGTTATGTGAAAAGTTAGGAAAGGAGCCTCGTCCATGTGCAACCACTCTGCTCACATGCTCAAGCTGGAACCTCGTGGTTTTCTGCTTTATGAAAAGGTGAAGTATGACATGTACAGTGCCCTATGAGAGACGGCCCCAACATTAACAAACTAACCAATCAGAATGTGTTCTCGCTCGACATGACACAGTCTGCTACCCTACAGTGTAATGTTGCTTTATGTTATACAGAACCAAAAATGTTTTATAGGTTTCTCCAAAGGGGACAGCTGAGGAACTCTTAAATTCTAGATTACAGTTTTTTAATGATAATAGATACTTGATATCAAACAGTTGCAGCTACAAAAATTTTGTAATGATCTCAGACTGATGATTAAACTCACTGACTGGTCTTATACTGCAAAATGGAAATTACCTTTGTATATATTATAAATTGGATCTAAATAAAGTATTTAAATGTTTTTGTCACCTCGTCTTCATCGGGCTGCAGTATATGATATAACCATGGGATCTCCACCAGTTTGCCCAGCTCTACCTCCACACTCTGGAGAGCACTAGATAAACACTCTTCATCTGATGGTTCCAGTTGCTGCAATGACACACGCACACGGACACAAACAGAGTTAAATACACAGAAGATGAATACATTATCAACTTAATTTGAGAAATATCTATAGGTATCTCAATTCAATCCTCATAGCCAGAGTTTGAAATACAAAAAAGTAACCCCTGGATGGTGATAGGTCAGTTTATTGCTGTTTCTCTATGTTGATAGGTCAGTTTAGTGTTGTTCCTGGATGGTGATAGGTCAGTTTTATGAGTTTCCTGTACGGTGATAGGTCAGTTTAGTGTTGCTCTTGGATGGTGATAGGTCGGTTTAGTGTTGCTCTTGGATGGTGATAGGTCGGTTTAGTGTTGCTCTTGGATGGTGATAGGTCGGTTTAGTTCTAGTCCCACCCAGTGGTTATATTAAGGATCAAGTGAGCTAAACATCCTAGAGCTGTGCTGATTGGTTTGGAGCCGTTGCTTACTGACCAGTGATACTCGTCCCACTAGAAGTGATTCAGTCTCATTGTGTAAAGCCTTCACATTACTGGCAACTTCTATAGCAGTGTTCCTGGCCATGCTCTGGGGACAGAGAGACAAACAACCCACATATTAGACATCACCAGTCACACACACTCACTGCTGGCGGAATGGACACCTGCCCATGACATCACTGACCTCTGGGAACTTGGGGTGTGTCTTGTTGATGGCGTGGGACGAGGCATTGACGGCGTGAGCCAGCTCCTGCTCTAGAAGCCCATTGGTCTTTGCTGCCTCACAGATCCTGTGATTGGACAACACAATAGGGGGAGGGGGCACATTTCAGACGGGTTGCAGGGCTGAGAGCATCATAATCCTCAAAACTGAAACCTATTTTCCATTGACCACATAAAATCGCACCGCGATGCTCCGCGGCAACACGGACCGGTCATGTACACTGCGGGTTGTTTCCACAACCGATCGGAGAATGGTGTGCATTGTGAGCTTTTGTGACAAAAATTGTCTCGCACAAGAGCGAGACAATTCACACAAATATACAATGTGTATAGAGACAAGAAAACAATTAAATGACTCAGCCAATTTTAAGGACAATATAAATAAAACGATTGGTAGAAAAACAATACCAGGCAACTTGTAAGTCTGATTCAAAAAACAGTTTGCATAGAGAAGTATTCAGTTTAATAGGAGTGTAGAATTTCACTGGTGACAGGCTACTTCCTCTTTCGGAAAAGCACTTATAAAGCTGTAAAACTTATTTCTTGATATTTAAAAAAAATGATTCATACAAGTTAATGTTTCCCTAAAATATGTAGCTTTTTTTACACACAAAAGCAACACCTAGAATTCATGACAGTTATCAAAGACGGACCTGTGATAGGCACAATTTCTGTTGAAATGGGAAAGTCAGAAATAAAATTTAAATCGTTGTACCCATTACAATTTTTTTGTAATGATGTTGTAAGTTCATAAAAGGGAATTTTTATTTAGAATCCTCAAGGAAATGCATCAATTCAAGTAAAGAAACCAACAAACATTGGCTGTTGAATTTCTCAGTTTGTAACCCCACAGACCGGTCAGCTTTGTCCCGGACGAGTACTAGATATTTTTTTCCTCCGATATAGACAGGTACTGTACGCTACCCAATGAGAAATGTGTAGATGGGTACACCATCGGTGCCGTGATGGTCGTAATGGCATGGTGCGATGTTGTAATGGAAAATAGACGTCATTTACATCCTCTATTAGAAGGATGGTGAATACATGTGTCTGTGTGTACCTGGTGATGAGCTCGTCTGCGGCGCGGGCACACAGCTGTACTAGAGCTACCTCTTCCTCAGTGGCCAAGTCCACAGATGTCTGGGAGTAGAGGTGGGGCCTCAACGGCAGCTTATCATACTTCAGCTTGTCCTCCCACGACTTTAGAGTGTTCTCAAATGCCTGGACATGAGGAAACGCAGTGAGGAGACACGGAGGAGTTAGGAGACAGTGCTTAAAGGGTTCAAATTATTACTTCCATTTTTTCTCTCTTTGAATGGCATGTTAGGACATTAAAAAAATTATTTGCAATGATCGGATATTGACTATAGGGTAAATGTAAGGCTGCGTAATTATTTAGGTTATGTAAATATAAAATCTTAGAAAACCATTCCAATGTTCAAATAGGCATATTAATATTAGAATGCCAATTATACCGGGCCGGACAGCAGGCGAGATGCTGTCGCATTTCAATTGTCTGTAGACTGGCTAACAGTAGCGCTAGAGAAAATGGTTGTATGACCTTCTCGACCTGAGATTAATACATACTATTCAAATGTGCAAAATTGTTTTAGCAGAAGAGATTATTGCATTTGTGGAACAATGTTCCATGAGCCTTGCATATGCATATTCATTTATGGGAGGAGGCAAGGCTGGGTCAGTGGCTCGTTCATGTGCGGTCAATCTCACGTTAAATGCGATTTATGAAGTAAAGGTGCGCAGGACCGTAAAAAACTACTTTTACAGTTTTGGGCATACGCAATCTTCTGGTATGTAAGCTGCGCAATCTTTTATACAGGAGGCTCCTGGATTGCGAGACTACACTTTACACTTTAACCCAGAAAAGTACTTTCATTTTTGACTTTTTACAAAAGTCAAACGTGGCCCACTACGCCAGACATAAATGTTTTTCGAAAATGATCTATATTTTCTCCCCCCATCCATCCCCCATGGCCCACTGTCTCACCCGGTCTCTGGTTAACATCTGGGCTCGGTTCTTGTGTTGGATCTTGATGACTCCTGGAGGTTGGACCCAAGCCTCTCCATCCACCTGGATCGGAACCCCCTCCTCCCCCAGGATGGTGATCTTCACAGAGCGGCACTGAACCAGGAGCACAGGGTCATCAGGTCACACTGTCTATCACCTGTGCTATGCCGTGATGCTCTAGTTTCATCACTCTGGACACAGCCATCTGTTGCACGTGTTGTGTGTGTCTATCACCTGTGCTATGCGGTGATGCTGTAGTTTGATCACTCTGGACACAGCCATCTGCATACTGCCAAACACGGCAACCACCTCAAGAATCTTATCATCGAAGGACGGAGCACAGAAGATCTAACACCAGAGACAGTGGTTACAAAGCGGTTACTTTACATGAAACACTGAGCAAAATACTGGTCACTTGAAAACACTGGTCAATTGAAAGAGAGTGTAGTTAATATTTTATGGATTAAACCTCTACAACACAGCACCTTTAACAATTAAGGCTGATTTATACTTCTGAATCGAGGATAGAGCATAGCATACAAGGTAGGCATACGTCGTAGCCTATGCCGTCATGAGCATTTATACTTCTCAGTCGGTGTCTGCTTTGCACTGCAATGCAATGTAATCAAGCCGACCAATCACAGATCTTGCGACGCATAGTTACATTTTTGGGAAGGTGCACGTGAGCTACGGCACAGGGTACGGCGTAGGCAACCAGTTATGGTGTAGGCTACACAGTAACCATGACCCAAGAAGTATAAACCGGCCTTGAATGTCATCAAAAATTTTCTATACAGTCAAATCTTCTGCTGAAAAACCAAGGATTTGGGTCAAAATTTTCAGACTTTGGAGAGAACGGTTCTCTCTGACTTGAAATTGAGGTCAGGGTATTGATGGATAAGACTACATTTTACGAGCCAATTTCTCTGCTTTTATCCTGTATCAAATGTGTCTTGAAATCAGATCTCTACTTTTTAATTCACTGCACATTAAAGACTGGAATAGAATGGAAAGGATCTGTATGGGCAATTGATCTACTTTCTTTTTATTATCATATTTTTTGTTACACATTGTGTTTTTTGCACCTTTTTACTTCTGTATTGCGGAAGCAGTGTCATATGATTTTCACTCTAATTACATCTGCATGTCTGTCCACCTGACAACCAACTTGAAACTTGAGAATATCCATTTAGGGTTTTAGTTCCAACTAAGGCTAGTATGCAGCAGTGTATTGTGTGCGTGTGTATTCAGAGAATATACTTTAAGGATTATGTTTCAGTGTGTTTAGTTCCACTGACCTAGAAGCAGCCGCCTTCTCACATACATAATATACAGTACAGTCATGTGAATATGATGTGTGCGGGCATAAAGTCATGTTTATACAGTCATGTATACAGTCATGTGTATTCACAAAACATTTTAAGGCTAAAAGTAGCTCCTAACTCACTGATTTAGGAGGAATTCTTAAAAAGAATCGGCTTGTCAAAAAAAGCAGCGCTAAATCTAGCTCCTAAATCTGTGAAAAGTTCGGAGTTCTCAAGACTACGACCAAATCAGAAATGATCCTACAATGCGGAGCCTGCTAATAAAGGCAATAAATGTTTAGAATTTTAGCCAACACTACATTTCAATATAGTTTGCAATGACATGTATAGCAATGTTAATGTATGTATATCTCATAGTTTCCATGAAGTAATGGAGGCAGAATGCAGGAGTACTTGCCACTGATGTTTATTTGAGAGATTGAAGAGCGCCTACCGGTGAACATAATGTAACATCCTAAGCATGTCCATAATCACCTACTATACAATTATCGTGGTATAGACAAGATGGTAATCATGGTATACATACAGAATGAAACTTAACAGATAAAATGATACAACACTAATGCGTGTTGAAGGCACGAAATACAACATATCACCTAATTGGAGACAGCTGGTGATAATGATGTGACTTAACAAGGACAATTACAAAGACAAATACTGTACAATGAATAATGAAATTATGTCCATGCCTGGCCACAGAATGGAGCCAAACCCATCCTGTGACACAGTTTTAATCCTAGGACATGACAGTATAAAAATATTGATGTAATTTTTTTATAGCTGAAATACATTGAATGAGTGTTGTCTAGTGTAATTGAACATATTTGCTCTATTGTCCTATAACCTGTGGCAGTAGTTTGCCATGTGAACTCTGCAATTTATTTACCCTTTCACAGAAAGACATTCATTTAAAGGCATATATATTCCCAAGCATCTTTTTGGTTTTCAAAGCTATTCCAACTTCTAAATGTCATTTTAATAATGTCCTTCCTCTCAAGCACAAGTTGCTTGAGAAGTAAAACTTGTCCTTGCATCCAATTTGGGTTTCGTGTTGGTTTGCCTGATATAGCGTCAGGTTGATGTTTCAGTCTAATTATGAAAAGTCTGCTGCATATCCGCCAATCTGTTAATTGTTTACGAGCAATGTGCTGAACATGTTTAGCCATAGTGTCACTGATTAAACATGCAACAGAAATTTGTAAATGTATATTCTCCATTTCATATTTATGAAAAGAAAAATAGTCAGTATAAAATTCTCAGTTTCATGTTTATAGTCAGTATATAATACATATTCATGTGAATATCTTTATTTCAATGTGGCAACATCAAACATCCTACAGTTTTGTTTAATTTATTTTTTATAAATTGAGTAATTCAGTGACAGACACCCATCCCCTATCGACCAATCACAGCAAGCATAGTACGTAAGCTTGTTCATGGAACATTGCATCATACATAGCAACGGGGTCAACCATGCCCTTTCCTCTTAGTGTAAGAGTTCTCAGAATTCCTTACTAAAAGTTGGTCTCAGCAGCTCTGTGATAAGGTTTTAAAAGGGATCTCTTAGCTGAAAACTTTTAGTGCTGTTTAGGAGTCCTTTTAGCGCTAAAATAAAATATTTTGTGAATACGGCACTTCAAACACAGACACACGCACACCTACACAACTGTACACACACACACACCCAAACACTTTTTTTTCTCCAGGTGTTACTCCTAACCATAAAATGTAGCATTAACATAACCAAGCAGGGTTCAACATTAACGATGGCCCGATGGCCCGGGGCCAGTAAGAACTAACGTCGGGCCAGTAAACAAAGATAGTCACTTGCCCGTTCGGGCCAGCGCTCAATTTTGCCATTTAAATTAATAGTCTTGTATTAAAACGTTTGTCCGTAATATTTGTCCCTCCCCTGCTTTATTTTCGCTTATCTCAAGTTAAAACCTA
>JACXGM010008251.1:0-29235 GCA_016801145.1 Umbra pygmaea
ACCAACAAAATACAGGCCACAAATGATCTGGTTATATACTCTCTTAATTACAATAGGCAACAGCTGCGTAACTGAACACTGATTTCTATAATGAAACATAGAGAAGGCTAGAGGTCCACTTACCCTCCTCTAACCATTAACGTATAAGGTACTACCGCTGAACAATATAACTTAGACTTGACACTTAATGAAATCCTTGTATTCCGGTGACAGAGAGCCGGAATGTCCTCGAAGATGGTGTGGGTGTGACACTTGCCAGAAGGCATATATGGTCATTTTTCTTCAAAAGAACTGCTAAAATTTGAAGCTGGTTTAGTTAGCATACCAAATCAATATTTATTTTGTTGTTACTTGTTAATAGTGTAACTGTGTTATTTATTATTAAATTATTGTAGTTTTGTGTTAGGTGTCTTAGGTTTTAATTATTATATATTTAAGTAATTTAAAACATTAATATATTGTTAAATTTCAATAATTTTCTATAAAAAACTGTATGAGACTTTCTTTAATTTTAATTTTTTCAGATTTTCAAGAATCGTTTTAGGAATCATTTAGGAATCAATCCTTTTAAAAGTACCGGTTCGGCACCGGAATCGTTAAAATCCAAACAATACCCAACCCTAACCCTGACATTCCAGAGTTTTGTTGTAGCACTGAACAGGCACAGTGTTCAGATACCATGCTATAGACCGCTAGCTAGCTACATATTACATTTCCAAAGAGACCGATTTTATTTTATCAACTGGCTAGATAGACTTCATGTTATTATGTTGTCTGGTGGACAAATAAGTCTCATTATTCACTGTGTGTTTAATAATTTTGCTCATCATTCTGTCATACAGATTCAACTTGACCTGGTCAGGGTTTTAATGACAGTGTTCAGGGGTTTTAATGACAGTGACAGAGTGGCTGAAAGAGAGCTGGACAAGCAGTTTGTACCACCACCCTCTCCTCCCTCTTAAAGAAAATCCAGCCAGGGTAACGAAAGTTATTGTTGTTAATCCCAACCAAAATAAATGCTAACTTCCCTTTTTTTCTTGTTACAGTATTCATTAAAATACTTTATTAAAATACTTTATTTTACACAGTTTAAACATTAGTTTTGGCACCTTGTTTAGCTGTTATTTGCACCAAAGTGTAGGCTCCAAAACCTACTCTTAGATTTTACTATTACTTTTATACATATACTCTGATGAAGTATTTGTGCTTTTTCAGTATTCCACCGCATTAAACTAAAACCTAACCTTTTACTTTCCTGTACTTTGAAAACTTCAGGCCTTCACATCTCAATAAATGTCTGTCCATGAAATGGCATCCTATTTCCTACCCTAATTATGGTACTGCTTTTAACCAGAGAACCTATAAGCCATGTAAAATGAATAGAATGCCATTTCAGACAGCGTTCTGCTGTCCAAGGCTTTGGTGGAGCCATTGTATATTATTAGTATGTCTGACGGTGGGTATCCCACTAGTCATACTCAACAATTACCTTCTGATGTCATGACAAGTATAGAAGGCCGAAAAGCCAACATCAAACCACCATCAGACATGCAGAATATGTGACATAACCGTAGAAATAAAATGGATAGAAACGCCATTGAACTGCTTGCTGTGGTCATTCGATTAGTACACAACAAAATGGAGATTGTTGTGAGTTGTCAGGGTGACAACACACATCTATCTACTGCGGAAGTAGGCCGCTAGATCGTTGCAATGGAATGGTACACAAAATGGCTGCTGCTCTGACTATTCTGCTACATTTATTTGAATTGGAATTGATTTTCTAGCCATTCCATTTCTATGGACATAACTGATGGTGAATGTCCCACCATTCAAAACTCAATCTACTAAATACATTTTAATGCAAATACACTGGAAAGAAAAAGTATGTGAATCGTTTGGAAGTACCTGGACATCTGCATAAATTGGTCATAACTATATACGAACATGTTCTGCTTAAACTAATAAAACAAACAATTATGTTTTAATGTCTTTATTGAACACACTGTGTAAAGATTCAGTGCCGGGTGGAATAAGTATGTGAACGTTCAGCACTGTTTCTGCTCTTTAGGAGTGGCCCTCCTGCAAAGATAACTGCAAGAGCACAGTGCAGAATGTTAAAGGAGGTCAAGCAGAATCCTGGTGTCAGTTTAAGACTTAAAGACATTTCTCGAATGCTAACATCTGTGTTACGAAGTAGGGTGATGTGCCCTTTTTCTAGAGTGCCACTTAATTTCCAGCCAACATTCTCGTAATTGCACCTCTTGCAAGTTACCGCGATGCCATGTCTTGTTGCTCGAAGCAACCGCAAGTCATCACAAAGAATGTTGAAATTCTTTCTGAAGGTTCACATCCAGTCTGCATCAGTGAAACTTTGACCTATGTTTTCCCAACAGAGATTACTGTGCTCCCTGGTCCAAATCTGACAACTGATCATGGCTGAAATACATAGCCTTCTGATAGCAGCGTTTGTCATTTCCTACAATCTCCAGTTTCTTGTACAGCCAGAAGTACATGCGTTATTAATATCATTACTTTCCTTCATCTCTGCTCTCTCGATGTGACAATTGCAGAGCACTGAAACGTACATCTCATCACCAAAATATTGCTTTCCCTTCTTCCATAAAGGAGCTATGTTTTATGCTGACAAGTAAACAAACTGGCTAGATATTTCACATAGGAGTTTATATACTTTCCAGATCAATGTGCTGGTCAAGATTCTGTAGTATGTGCCTGCATACTGTTTCAATTCCCTCTTGAATTCTCTCAATGAACAACTAATAATTCTGTGTGATAATTGTCTCAGATCATCAAACTATGGAAACGATGTGTAAATTATGACAATCTTAATGATATTCGACTAACTAGGTCATTGTGTAAAGCTGCTAATGACTTAAGTTCTACACAGTGTGGGGATCTCTTCAGCATTACTCAACTACTTCATGTACGAATGACTAATATTACCAATGATCATTTGTGTCATGAACATAGAAATTCTTTTGAACACGGTCTAAAATTCATCAATTATTTTGCAGTAGTATTGGCTTCCTCTTCATTAGTCTTGTAATGGTAACTCCTCCTGGACAGATTAGAGTTGGTGAGTCCAGGCTCACCAAAGCCCCATTCCATGTCAGGTTTCACTTTTTCTGGACGGTCACATCATTTCACCTCATCCTGTAAATTGCCTTTATTTCTAATAAACACCACCACTGTACCCCATTTCCCATTAGTATTGGTATTTAGTGTGTGTTTGGGTGTATTTGGGTATCTTTTCATTCAATGTCTTACTACACCTGACAAAGTAATATTAAGTGTTTAGCTCATTAAAGCTCACTTAGTGGTTTTTTACATGATAAACAGCGTTTATTTTTCCTCAATCTTCGCTATTGTCTCTGTTCTCCCTGCAACCTGACCCTCTTGTGACAGAATGAATGACCAAATAAAATGGAGACAGCAAAGGAGGAGGGACAGCAAGGAACTGGCATGAGAAGAGGCAGGAGCACATTACGACACAGTAGGGGAAGATGCATACTTTGAGCTGGACAATGCTATACTTGTTGCTCTCGAATGTAGCCAACGCTCTGGGGGCTATACACAACCACAGCAAGTCTGGGCAGAGAACAGCGAGGAGAAAGAGGACCATATCAGCTGGGAGATGGACTAGGATGGATCAAAAGAGGAAGGAGAGGGGGGCACAGATGGTGATATTCAGGGAACCCTAGTTGGCTATAGGCATGGCCCCATCTACTCCGCCACCTGGGCGCCCTAGCCAATTAGTGTCCCCCTCAACGCCAGTCCCACAACCCAGACTGTTAGGGCTGCTAGTAGACCTGCGGGACTCTCAGCAGCTCTCCCAGCATCTGCCATGGTGGACCTACGTTCCCATTTCCTCATCAGTACCATCTGCTCTGTCACTCACAATTGTACCAACGGCTTCGTCCTCCACCCCTATGCCTGCAGATCTTTCATCCACATCAGTGCAAGTGGCGCCGACCTTCGCAGTGTTCCTAGAAGGCCTGCTGCCCACCCAGAGGCTCTGCCTGGTGTAGAACCTGTGCCTTAACTAGGGGCTCTGCCCCCTGTACCCGAGGGCTTGTCCGGTGTTGGACGCACTGCCCCTTCCACCGGTGCTAACTACACCACACCCTGCAACCAAGGTCAGGGCTTCGAACCCAGCAGTTGAGACCATGGGGCCTCTTCCCCCTTTCAACACTACCAGCGGACCAGGCCCCGTCATGGTTCCAGCAGCTAAGACCACGGGGGCTCTGCCACCCTCGCCCCGGCACCAGTAGCAACACAGCCGAAGCCTGCTATTAAGCCCCTACTTTGGGTGTTGTGTTACAGCCGGTACAAGTTGCACCGCCCCCTGTACCTGCAGCACCCTTACAGCTGGTACCAGCTGCCATGCCCCTTCAGCCTTTAAAGGTGGTACCAACCCGCTGCTCGTCACCGCTTACTCCACTCACAAGCCTTGCCAAATTATTATGCTTGCCCATTTTTCCTGCTTCTAACACATCAACTTTAAGGACAAAATGGGCAAGCATAAGGATTTGAGATACTAAGGGCCACATCATGATGGGTAGATGACTGGGTCAGAGCATCTCCAAAACTGCAGCTCTTGTGTAGTGTTCCCAGTCTGCAGTGGTCAGTACCTATCAAAAGTGGTCCAAGGAAGAAATATCTGTAAACTGGCCACAGGGTCATGGATGGCCAAGCCTTGTTGTGGGGCCTGTGTTGTCTGATCAAACAGACAAGCTACTGTATCTCAAATTGCTGTCATGGTTCTATACCGTGGCAGAGGGTTTAATGACTGATCCATTTTATTTGCTGCTTCCTCCAGACAATTGCATTACATAATCATCCTTCAAAAACTGGTCTTGTTTTTGTTTCAACGTCCTTCAAACTAGGGCTGTAATGATCGGTGTAGCAAAAAAAGAGACAAAATAAAGTAGCCGCGATGGGCAAAATGTAATTATAAAGCGAACATCCTTACACAAAACACTGACAGCAAACACCAACATTACCTGTAACTAAATACACATAGTAAATGGATAATGGGATGCAGCTGTGTCTAAATTGATGGCGATCTATTGGTGGGACAGAAATGGGTGATGACAGTTGATAATTTCTGGCAAAATAAATTTGACCCAAAGTGGAGACTAATGCACATTCAACTCCAGCTCACCAGCAGGAGGGGACTGTGACAAGGTTGTAGTGCTTTTTAAGCATTTACACTGTGTTCCAAATAATTATGCATATTTGAATTGTTAGGAGTGGTACGGTTCATGAAAAAACATAGCTTGTCTCGGTTCAGAGCGTGTGTGCCACACGGTTCGTCAGTACACTGCTAATGTGCACAAACCACTTACTGCCATTGTGCCCACTTTCAACACCTATGTTAAAACACTTACCAGAAATGATGATTGTGACAAACGCAACACATGGCAGCTGATTGGATGAACGCGTCACGTGGGTCTGGCTGCTCCCTAATTTCAAAACAGACTCTAATGGTGTCTCATTCTGAATACGATCTTATATTTTACAAAACTAGTTCACCGAAACGTGTTTCTGAAAACATTTTAAGTGAGAAATAGGGCATACAGTTACTGAATCTGTCTTAATTTCAGATCGACAAACGTCAGTTTAAAAGATTTTTGTCCGGTTTTGAGGTGTGAGCCAACCGCTCCTCAACATTGGAGTGTGGAGTGCTGCAGGTCACATCACGTGTATTTTTGTAAGAACTACACTGAAGTTGGCAGTTTGATAAATGCAAGTTATTTAAATTGTTATTCTGTAACATTTCAATCATGTGCTAAAAAGGCACATTATAGTTCCTGTAAATGGCAATATACACTAATCGTCAACGTATTCCCTCTTGCTGTATCAAAATCTCACCTAGCTTTCCTCAGAGATGGTCCCAATAATGTGCTTAAAGTCAAGTCAAATTCCATTTGTGCATAATTATATGATATAACTATTTTTTATAGTGTATCCTAAATTGTGGTTAATTAAGCTATATATCATATGCTGAACTATTTCTGGAGTGTTAAGATTAAAAGAAAAAATAACAAGAACCATACAAAACCGAAAACCGTATTACGAACCGAACCATGGGTTTTGTGAACCGTACCACCCCTAGAATTAAGTGTCATAAACATTCTCAACAAAAATATTTATTTAACACTTGAACACCAATCTGCACTTGTTATCTTACATTAAACATGTATAATGTAAAAACATGTATTGTATACATAAAAAAACGGGTAAGAACTAAGAAAAAAAGTAACTTCACTTTGACAGATAACTTTATTTTTTTCATTTAAAAGTTTTTGTGCACTTAGCAGCATTTATCAAACATCTGAGAACAATAAAATAAATTGACAATTTTAACAATAGTAGCAACCAGCAGCTTTTCTTTGTTTTAGGTCTGAATAAAAATGTATACAGTAACACTTGAACACAAAAAATCTTAATGGAGCTTCACGTCTGCTACTTAATCATTTAAAATAAAAAAGTTTTGAAGTTACTAAGTGAATAAAGTTAGCAGCATTAGATAATCTACTTAAGTGCAACTGACTTAGCAGCGCCATCTCCTCATTTCTGAGGGAAGGAACATTTTTAAACAACAATACAGAAAGAAATGTGCATAATATCATACTTAGTTTTGACCGACTTTGAGGCACCATAGCTCCAGCCATGTTTATCCCACAGAGATGAGCTACCACTTATTATCTTCGTCTGATCCTCCCCTTTCCAACGGTACCAAGCTTTAGTTGCTAGCATGTAGGGTTCGCGTTCGGCCACCAGAGCGTCAATTGACTTTGAAGGGTTAATCGGCTTGATATTGGCCGATGCCGATTTGGTAAAAAATGACCAAAAATCGGCCGATTAATCTGCATACCGATAAATCGGTCGACCTCTACTTAAGGATGTTCCACGCTATTAAGCAGCCAACAGGTTCCCAGCAATATGGGAAAACAGATCTCTCTATTGCCGAAAAGCGTCAAATTGTGCATTGCCTTGGACAAGGTATGAAAACATTAGATATTTCATGAAAACTTAAGCGTGATCATCGTACTGTGAACAGATTTGCGCTTGATTCAGAGCACAGACGGGTTTTTGCAGATGAAGGCATAATGAGGAAGGTTACTGCCAGACATTCATTGGATTAAGAAAGCAGCTGCTAAAATGCCATTACAAAGCAGCAAACAGTTATTTAAAGCTGCTGGTGCCTGTGCACCTCAATGTGTAGGGATCCAGAGGCTTGCAGTTGTGCATAAACCTAATATTCAGCCACCCCTAACCTATGCTCACAAACAAACTGTTGTAGTGGGTCCAGAAATACATGAAGACTCATTTCAAACAGTCTTGTTTACTGATGAGTGCTGTGTAACCCTGGATGGTCCAGATGGATGCAGTAGTGGATGGTTGGTGGATGTCCACCATGTCTCAATAAGGCTGCGACATCAGCAAAGAGGTGGCAGAGTTATGTTTTGGGCTGGAATCATGGGGAGAGAGCAGGTAGGCCCTTTTAGGTTCCCTGAAGGTGTGAAAATGACTTTGGCAAAGTATATAGACTTTCTGACTGACCACTTTCTTTCATGGTACAAAAAGAAGAACCGTGCCTTCCGTAGCAAAATCATCTTCATGCATGACAATGCACCATCTCATACTGCAAAGAATACCTCTATGTTATTGGCTGCTCTGGGCATAAAAGGAGGGAAATTCATGGTGTGACCCCCATCCTCCCCTGACCTCAACCCTATTGAGAACCTTTGGAGCATCCTCAAGCAAAAGATCTATGAGGATAGGAGGCAGTTTGCATCAAAACAGCAGCTCTGGGAGGCTATTCTGACATCCTGCAAAGAAATCCTAGCAGAAACTCTCCATAAACTCACAAATTCAGTGGATGCAAGAATTGTGAAGGTGATATCAAAGGAGGGGTCCTACGTTAACATGTAACTTGCCCTGTTAACATGTGTTTGATTGAAATAGCTTTTGATTTAAGTAAATATGACCACCTAATTCTGCAACTTCAACAAATGAAAATGTTCAGTTCTTTACAACCTATAAAATGTTTTGAAACTCTGTTGTACTTAATAATTTGGAACAGTGCATTTTGAGGTTTATCTTTTTGAAACAAATACTGTTTTCATTGGATGGTTTGTTCAATGAAATTCGACTTCTACCCTAATGGTTGGTGACTTAAATTGTACTGACTGTCATTTGCATAGACTATTTAGGAAAGTCAGTGTAAAATATAAATTGAATAATAACTTGGAACATGCTGCACTAAACCTTAGCTCTCAATCGAAAAGCTTAAACCCTTAAAGATAGTCTATGATTTTTGTAATTGCAAAACTATTTTTCAGGCCACCGATTTTAGTCTGGGTGTGTAGGATATTGTTTGTTTAATGTACAATCTAAGTAGAATTGTCTTACCGTAGTTAGCTGGAAACCTGACATGTTCTCAAGGCTATTGCGGGTATTCCCTTACCAAGCGTCAGGCAGGGAATTCCAAACAAATGTATGACGTATGGTTTGCCAACGTAGAGGAAGTTCCGTTGACAGAGCTGTCAATCAAACCAGAGCTATATGGTGATGTCTGATGAGTTCAGGGCAGACACAACCTCTACACCCAGGAGAACAAGAGAGAAAATACAAACCTAGACACCTCAGGGAAATAAACAAGCAGGGACCTGTTTTAGCTCTAGGGTGCCTAAAATCACATTCTTTAGAACCGAAAGAACTTCATATTTTTTAGGATATGCATAGACTGGTGTCTTTTACATCTATATAATTGTAAGTATCATAATTCTATATCTTGTTTGATAACAATGCTGATGGCTCCACATAACAGACGTTTTAGAGATTTTCTTGGGTTGATCTAGCAATCATAATGTTACATTTTTATTAAATAAATGCATTGTTCATCGACACTCTAGGTTTCAATGTGGCCAGTAGGACTTATTAATGGGAATTACGACTTTCTTACCAATTCCTACTGTGAATATACAAACCTTGACACTAATTATATATTTATTTGAGTGCGTCTCACCTGGACAACTGGTGAACGTTAAACTGAACTCAAGTTGTGTTTGTATGTAGATATGAGTTCAACTATGGTAGATGCATTATACTAGCTTGATTGTTTGTAAAACAATTTCTGATTTTACCTTTTTCAATAGCGTCTTTTTCTACATCAGCGATCTCAGCCTCCTTGCTCCGTATACTGTCATTCTGCCACTTCATTTTAAACAATTTCTCAGGCTAAGACCTGTTTCATGCCCCAACAGGATGCAGTTGTCAAGGTTACTCTTTTGTCAAAAGGATCGGTGAGGTACAGGAGGAGACTGGCTCAAACACACACAGCCCCACACAACCAACTCGCAAAACAAACACAAGCTGTCTAATTTTCTTCCAAGACAAGAATTGATCAAACTATTCGACAAATTCATGAAACTTGGAAATAATTAAATAATGAATCTTGGATTCTTAAATATGCAGTCTGTGTTATTCGCAATAAACAAAATGTTATAAACTTCCCATTTAGGTCTTGATGTGTAATAGGCCATTTATATGTACAAAGTCCGATAATCACTGTCATACCTCAGTTAGCCATGCAAAACCAAGTTTAAGCCTGGTGGTTTTGATGACATGGGGCACAAATCACAACATTTTACACAATTTTCGTGGACCCGTTTAAGCTCAACAACACAACACTTATAACCAGTGACCAAAACTGTGGACTTTTAAGTGTTCGTGACATCTTTTGGTATGCCTATGTAAACACCATTAAACACCGTCCGATAACCTACACATTACACAAACCTTTGCAGACGCCAGAAATTTTAGATGCCATCCCAGAGGAAAAAAGCTCAATGTCATATAATTTGAGGTTAACAGGCTGATGTTTTCCTGTTCCTGGTCATTTAATTTCAGTCCACTATCATTTGTGTAATTCCTGTCCTCCTTGGCTGCGGTTGGCCGGGCATTGTACAACCTTGTTAAAAATGACTAGGGCCAAGATGCTTGCAATAACTCTTAGCTGAACTGTTACATATATATATATATAGTATTTATACATGAACTCTTCCAGTATATTCGAATAGGCTGGTTCCCATGTACCCCCAGTGATCTTAGATGAGCCACATCGCCTGGGCCTGCAATATGAACCAGAATGTATGTCCCAAATGCCTCTGTATCATCTACATAGTCATACGCATCCTGCAACTTCCTATTCTAATACTCTGGTACCTAACATTATCTGTATCTGCAATGCACCATCCTCACACCAGGCAATGCAGATGGATTTTGACGCAGAACAACAGTAATAATCCCTCTTGTCACCCTGCGTTCATCTGCACACGCCTCTACTCTTGCTGTAGAAAGAGGAAGAGAGACTCTGCTCCCTTCTAGTCTGTTAGGTGGTGGAAGTATTAATCTACATCACTGACAGTAGAGAAGTGGTGGTTCCAGATGGCCATGCAGGGCACTTGCCCATGGGTGCTCAAATCACAGCATCCAATCCACTGCTGAGGATTCCTACTGCTGGGGAAAAAAACTGACTGAGCACACACACACACAGCATTGAGAATAGCACAAACAGACTGGAGGACATAACGATATGTCTAGACTGAAATATTGCTCTTATCTGTTCTCCCTGTCTGTAATAATTAAGTGAGTCATCTGAAAGGATGGCAACCTTAAATAGGTGCATTGTTATTGGTAAGACAGGCAAACATAATTTGAGAATTACATTTGGGGAAATTGCCAACGTCCAGTACTGACCCATGATGTGGATTTAATGCGGGGAGAGCCTTGGATTCTTCTGTGGAAGGTTTGACTACTCAAAGGTGGTTCCATTGAGTCCCCTTCTCATCATGCACAGAATTCTGGAGTAACCCTAAATAAAACCTGGTCTCTGCAAACAGGTTAATCCTCTACAACATATTTTGGGTTTTATAGTGGTGAACACTACATTTTTTATTATATCTGGTCTTCATTGAAGTCACAACAATTAAAAAAAGAGCCTGCTCAAACTAATAACAAACAAACAAGTGTATGTTTTCATGTTGTTATTTACGTTCACAGTATAGGGTGAAAAAAGATAAGCTTAGATTTAATAACAGGTTTACCTTCCTTTAGCAGCAATAACCTTAACCATACATTTCCTGTAGTTGTGGACCAGACCTGCAAAACATTTAGGAGGAAGTTCGGAGTGTGCCTCTTTAAAAACCTGTTTCAGTTCAGATATATTCTTGGGATGTCTGATGTGAATCACTCTCTTGAGGTCATGCAACAGTATCTTAATTGGGTTGAGGTCAGGCCACTCCAGAAGGTGTGTTCTTCTGTAGAATCCATTCAGTTGTTGATTCAATTATTTACTTTAGGTTGTTGTCCTATTGCATCACCCAACTTCTATTGAGCTTCAATTGGCACACGTCCTTACATTCTTCTGCAACTTGGGAATTATTTTTTCTGTCTGATAGCAGGCTGTCCAGGCCCTGAGGCAGCACAGCAGTCCCAAAACATGCTGCCCACTCCACTATATTTTACAGTTGTGATGTTGCTGTGGCAAATATGTGTTTCCAATGAAGACATGACAATGTATACTCATGTGTTTTTAGTTTAAGCAGGCTCTATTTTTCTATTGTTGTGACTTTTTAAGGCTTCAAAGGCATTTAGACATTTGGCAGTTTAGATGTTCAATGGCCAGGTGTGTCATTCCCTCATTAGTTCATTTACAGGTAAGCATATAAAAGGTCTAGATTTGATTTCAAGTGTGGAATTTGCATTAGTAGTCTGTTGCTGTTACTTGTCAATATGAAATACAAAGAGCTGTTACTGCCAATTGACAAGAATTCTGACTTATACTGAGATGGTTGAGTGGTTAGGGAGTGAGACTTGTAGTCTGAAGGTTGCCGGTTCTATTCCCGACTGTGCCAAATGTTGTTGTGTCCTTAGGCAAGACACTACCCTAAGTTGCTCCAGGTGGATGTCCCTGTACTTACTGCAAGTCACTCTAAAGAAGTGTCTTCTAAATGACTAAAATGTAAATCAAATGATGTATTGTATGAAAAGCTTTGGCTATATCAATAAACAGGGCATCAAGATGCTGCTTTGTCTATTAAGAGAAAAAACACTCTCTTTGATGGATGTACAGTTGCTTAAATTGTGTCCTGGTGTAACAACTGACAGAGTTCACTCCACGACTGTATTTTGAGAAATTAAGAATGAAAGGTGATGGCTAACCAAAGATTAAAATATTTTAGCTAGACACAATGCTTTGAAAATAGAAAATCATAATTAGGTGCTGCCAGACCGTAACCTATATAAAGGTATCATGTGTGCTGTTTTCCAAATCTTGGGAATAGCCCCAGCACTACATTATGAAAAATATGTTAACATCAGAATGAGCTAGCAGCCTAGCATGAAGAGGTTCATTTGGTAGTGCTCATAGTTTGAAGTGATCCATGCTTGTGCCGTCAATACTGAAATGTCTCACGTGCCGTAGCCTCCCTGGTGTTTAACTTTCTCAGGTTTTCCCATGTCATCCTGCTCCTCCATACACTCCACTGGGTTCTGATGTTCGCATCCAGTACAAGACCATGGTTCTTGTCTCCGGAGAAGCAAGGGGAACTGCCCTTTCTTAACTTCAGGCAATGCTCAAACCCAATATTTTTACTTAAGCTCTTAATTTTGCAGTCTCTGGTGTCTTGGCAATCCAATCCAATGAAGTAGGGCAGCCCGCAATCATCCCAGAGAGCTCCTCTTTGTGCATTCATTGAGTATGTTGAACTTACTACTACTGAGATGTGTAGTTGTCCCACCTATCTTAAGATGAATGCACGGACTGTAAGGCACTCTGTGATATAATGCATATATGTAAATGAGAGGTTAAAAAAGAAAGTGACTCCTTGAGACCATGCTTAACACCCAGCAAGGTCTTAATTACAACATGTATGGGGATAGGTGTCAATGCTTGTTAGTATACTGCAACTGTAAGTGACACATCTCTTTCTCTCCATTTCCTTCCCTATCCTACTATCTCTCTCGCTCTCTCGCTCTCTCGCTCTCTCTCTCGCTCTCTCTCTCGCTCTCTCTCTCGCTCTCTCTCTCTCTCGCTCTCTCTCTCTCTCGCTCTCTCTCGCTCTCGCTCTCTCTCGCTCTCGCTCTCTCTCGCTCTCTCTTGCTCTCTCGCTCTCGCTCGCTCTCGCTCTCTCTCGCTCTCTCTCTCGCTCTCGCTCGCTCTCTCTCGCTCTCTCTCGCTTTCTCCAGCTGAAATACAGCACTGTCTGCTGAGTGCAGGAGATGTGGGCTGTGGAGTGTTCGAGTGTTTTGAGAATAACTCCTGTGAAATACGTGGCCTGCAGGAGATCTGTCTGACGTTCCTCCACAACGCTGGCAAGTTTGACTCCCAGGTAAGTCGTGTGGTATGCCCAACCTACATGTGTATATGCGTACATACACTGTTAGAAATAAAGGTTAACATTGGTTCTTCAAGTTGTAGAATCATTGTAATGGAGGTGAACCCTGTAATTTCTGCCTTTGTACCTGTAGTTGTAGGTAAATAAATGTACGCACTTCATAATTCAGATAGCACCTTTGTTACATGGAGACCACAATCACAAAATGCTGCTTTCTTGCCCTTAAAGAATACTACCATTGAGTCAAAGTAATGTATTCCTTGTAAATGTTAGACATGAAACTAGCACAAGACCTCTTATATTGTCCAATAAAGAAAGGCATTTAAATCAATCAATCAAGTTTATTGTTTTATTCCATAAACTACTGACTTTTATCCCAAGATTTATCCCAAATTCCAGATGAAAATATTGTCATTCAGAGCATTTGTTTTCAGAAAATGATGACTTTCGAAATGACAGAAAAGGTGAAGTATTTTTAAGACCTAGAATAATGCAAATAAAATAAGTTAATATTAATTTTTAAACAACACTATACTTTTTTCTCCCTTCCCATTTGTTTTTTTTCAATTCCCACTGACCATGCCTTGTTGGCAGCTCTGCAACTCCTTGGACAGATGTGTTATAGTTAGGGATGCTCATATGGTTCATCCAACCACATCACCACGCTGGCCGATTCTATTCACACTGCTCATCCAACACGTAAGCCTTTAGTTAGCTTATGTGCAGGATGAGAACACTCACAATATACCTCCATGATTGAACTTACAGGCACCCGATCTGCACACAAGGAGTCGCTGGAAAGTGAATTGACAAGGTAGATAAACAACACAATACAAATGTGTAAACTTAGGAAGAGTTCAGAAGTCAATATTTGGTGGAATAAAAATAATTGTATAATAATAATAATTGGCTTTCATGCATCTTGGTATGTTCTCCACCAGTCGTTCACATTGATGTTTGGTGACTTTATGCCACCCCTGGTGCAAATATTAATGTAGCTCAGTTTTTTCCTGGCTTGTGACCATCCATCTTCCTCTTGGTCACATTCCAGAGGTTTTCAATGAGGTTGATTTAAGAACATTTTGCAGTGGTCTCTTAATTATATTCCAGAGCTGTATATAACTGGCTCGTCACATATACTGAGAGGACAGAATTACCCTAGTCCCCCGGCACATAAATTATTGCATCAGAAACTCTGGGGACTGAGACGGGGGGTCTGGAGACGTGGCCCCTAACAAAGAGAACCTTGAACAAGACCAAGCAGGCATGAAAAAGACCCACCCACATTGCCAAGACCACACCACCAAAGGGACACCAACAGACCGCAACCACCCTAAGAGAGGGCTGAGTATAGTCCACACAATGTATTACCATCTAACCACTCGGAGAGAGGGACGAGGGAAGTTCAGACAGTTTATTACATCTAACTAACCACCCTGAAAGAGGGCTGAGTATAGTCCACACAGAAGGACTGTCCCCAACTAAGAATTTCTTTGGTTGACTAAGACTCGACTTATCTGTCTTACAATGGACTAGTCGACATTTTTTTTCAATAAATGTCACACAATGTTATTAAATACCTGTTCCACAGTAAATCTGTTTCATAGTATAGCATATACAAACGTTACCATAGATGATTTAGGTCATATACACATTTGTTCTTTTTCAATATATCAGAGAAAAGCCGATTTAGTATATTTCAATTCCTTTTGCATCCACTGGGGTGCTTCTGTATCCGTCTAAACTTGAGCTACTCTTCTTCAGTAGTCATGGATCGACATTACCCACAGAAGCACTTAGGCAATTAGAATATAACCGCGTTTCAACTGGATTATCTGTAGAAGATGCTGCCAAAAAAGCTGAAGATCAAACTCTTCGTTGTACTCGGGCGCAAACATGTATGGTTGGATGTCACTCAGAATGTAAAAGCAAGTTGTAAAATTCCTCATCAGCAAATCCTAGGTTAGTAGCAATTGTGTTACCAGCAACTGTGGTTACGAACTGTTTCATAGAATCCAGAGAACATGCCGGGTGGGCGGGGCTTGGAACAAGGAAGCCAGCGTTGTAGTTCTATACATACTGAAAAAATCATACCACCTTGTCTGTTTAGCATTAATACGGCTGATAGAAACGTCACACAAAGACAAGCTATACCTTAAAAAATCAAGGAAAACCGAGGCTTTAAGGAGTAGGTTTGAAAGCCAGATCAGTATAACGGATGCTTATTTTCGTGACAGATCACATGTCTATATTCATTTTTCATATTTCCATAGTCCATTCATACCACATGGTGACGTCAGAGCGTGAAGTTTCCCTGCAAAATTTCTAATCTTGCTCTTACACTAGCCCGGCATGGGTGGAACATATCTCACTGTTCTACAAATGTCTGGGAGAAGCTACTAGCACCTCCAGATAGCTGTAGGGTGAAGTTTCCCTTTAATGGAACCATTTTGTTTAATGCTTTACAGCACTGTTGGAAGAAATAATCAGAAACAAATACATAAGTAAAAAGGTAGATTGACAAGACAAACATAAATGTACAAACATTTGGGATCCGACTCAATCTACAGTGAATCTTTCCAGATTCAGCCGCTATATTATATATTCAGTATAATTTTGGAAACCAATCGTGTTAAAAAATATTTATATTAGTATTGCACTATTTCCTCATCATAATATGCTGTAGCACATTTATTTCAGCAATGGTGTAGTTCAGTGATACAGGCGGGAATCATCTCACACAGCCAAGCGGCTGCTCAATTAAAAAATCTTAGATGACCAAGAGCATATCAAACAAAACAATCGACTAGTCAGCCATACCACAGTGTATTCCATCTAACTAACCACCCTGGGAGAGGGCAAAGTATAGTCCACACATTGTCTGCAAGAGGGGTTCCTACCAGGCAAAGCTAGTGTATGCAGTTTGTCTTATATACTTACCCTAGTACTGCGGTCATCGCTGTACAAATTTGAACCACACTTAGGAGAGCCCCTCAGACAACCTGAATTCTGGGTTCAATACCTGGCAACTGTGAGAGGGTTGTCCTGGGATGCAGGGACTTAGACCATAGGTCTTCAGCCCTCTTTGGAGACCCCCAGACGTTCAAAGATTTTTGCACTGAACAGTTACACATGACTGGGTGTGTCAGCTAGCCTTTATACCGTGTTCCAAATTATTATGTACATTGGAATTAACATTAAATATTTTGTTTTTCAATCAAACTCATGGAGGGTATTGTGTCTCCGGGCTCTTTGGATCACTGAAATCAGTCTCGGACAACTGTGAAAATTAGTTTCCCAAGTGAGCCCAATTAAAGGAAAACTACTTAAGGATGTTCCACATTATTAAGCAGGCCACAGGTTTCAAGCAAAATGGGAAAGTAAAATATCTCTCTGCTGCGGAAAAGCGTCAAATAGTGCAATGTCGTAGACAATGTATGAAAACATGAGATATTTCACAAAACTTAAGCGGGATCAGATTTGTGGCTGATTCAGAGCACAGACGGGTTCGTGCAGATAAAGGAATAATGAGGAAGGTAACTGCTAGACAAATTCGTTGGCTTAAGAGAGCAGCTGCTAAAATGCCATTACAAAGCAGCAAACAGGTATTTGAAGCTGCTGGTGCCTCTGGAGTCTTGCAAACCTCAAGGTGTAGGATCCTCCAGAGGCTTGCAGTTGTGCATAAACCTATTATTCAGTCACCCCTAATCAATGCTCACAAGCAGAAACGGTTGCAGTGGGCCCAGAAATACATGAAGACTAATTTACAAACAGTCTTGTTTACTGATGAGTGCTGTGCAACCCTGGATGGTCCAGATGGATGCAGTAGTGGATGGTTGGTGGATGGCCACCATGTCCCAATAAGGCTGCAACGTCAGCAAGGAGGTGGCAAAGTTATGTTTTGGGTCGGAATCATGGGGAGAGAGCTGGTAGGCCCCTTTAGGGTCCCTGAAGGTGTGAAAATGACCTCTGCAAAGTATATAGCATTTCTGACTGACCACTTTCTTCCATGGTACAAAAAGAAGAACTGTGCCTTCCATAGCAAAATCACCTTCATGCATGACAATGCACAATCTCATGCTGCAAAGAATACCTCTGTGTCATTGGCTGCTATGGGCATAAAAGGAGAGAAACTCATGGTGTGGCCCCCATCCTCCCCTAACCTCAACCCTATTGAGAACCTTTGGAGCATCCTCAAGCAAAATATATGAGGGTGGGAGGCAGTTTGCATCAAAACAGCAACCCTGGGATGCCATTCTGACATCCTGCAAAGAAATTCAAGCAGAAACTCTCCATAAACTCACAAGTTCAGTGGATGCAAGAATTTCGAAGGTGATATCAAAGAAGGGGTCCTATGTTTAAATGTAACTTGCCCTGTTTGATTTAATTGGCTTTTGATTTCAGTAAATATGACTTCCTAATGCTGCAAATTCAACAATTGACCATTTTCAGTTCTTTTCAACCTATAAAATGTTTAGAAACACAGTTGTGCATAATAATTTGGAACAGTGCTTTTTCAGTTTATTATTTTTGAAAGAAAAGCTGTTTTCATTGGGTGTTTTGTTCAATGAAATTCAACTTATACCCTAACGGTTGGTGACTTAAATTATACTGACTGTCATGTGCATCAACTATTTAGGAAAATCTGTGTAAAATATAATTTGCATAATAATTTGGAATGTGGTGTAATTAATGAGTCAGTGGTGCCTGTTCTTAGACGACTGCGCCACATGGATGTCTAAGTCTTTAGTTTATGTCATTTCTGCTTCCTCTCCCTTATCCACCTCCTCCTTTATCTCTCTACCAATAGTTCCATTTTTGGTGTTATCATCCATTGTTCCAAACAAAAATGAGCTTACAAGAGGCCCTTTGTATTGTCAATATCCTGAATGCTTGTTGAGTATTTATGCTTGTTTGCATTTACACCACTAAAACTATAAAAAAATCAAAATGTTTATCTAACTCAAAATAATAGACGACAAAAAGTGTCTGCTTGAACTAGTAACAATCCTACGTTTTAAAATCTTTATTGAACACGCTGTGTAAACATTCACAGTCCAGGTAAAAAAAGTATTTAAAATGTTGGATTAGGTGGTTAACCCTCATTTAAGCAGCAATAACCACAACCACATGTTTTTCTAGGCAGGCATTTTGGACCATTCTTTTTTTACACAACGGTTTCAGTTTAGCAATATTCTTAAAATGTTTGGTGTGACTCGCTCGCTTGAAATCATGCACCAGCATCCTAATCAGGTTAAGATGCCATTCTGTTGTTGATGTACATTTTTACATTTACATTTTTGGTCATTTAGCAGATGTTTTTTTACAGAGCGTCTTATTCCCCTGGAGTAACTTGGGGTAAAGTGCCTTGCTCAAGGACACAATGACAGTTGGCACAGTCAGGAATCAAACTGGTAACCTTCAGACTACAAGTGTGATTCCCTAACCACTAAACCAAATTTCCATGCTTTGTATTGTTGTCCTGTTGCATCACTTCATTTCTGTTTCACTTCAAATCTGTTCGGCTTCAATTATAACAGACAGATGGCCTTATATTCACCTGCAAAACGTCTTGATAAACTTGGGAATTTATATCTCCATCGATGATAGCAAGCTGTCCAGGCCCTAACGCAGCCACAACCCTGATGCCCCAGCCTACTTTACAGATGGGATGAGCGGTTGATGCCTTATTTTCTCCAAATCATAGGCGTAGCTGGTAGGGGGGCTAACAAGTTTGCCTGGCAACACTATATTATGCCGGCAATGCAAACTCAGAATATTCAATTCAAAATAATAGCGCTCGAAAATTCATTGCAATAATCATTGTTATTCATTGCATAGATAGGTATTGGGTTCATGTGTTGCTAAAATTACTCTATTGTTGGATGAAACTGTTTCTAGTGAATGTTTTTCAAATACAATCGTGTTTTCACATTAAACACAGACAAAATATTTAATCAAATTGTGTGTACAATGTGTTTGTTTTTGTTTTTAAGTTGTTATTAAAACATGTTACATGTTTTTTTTTCCCAATTACATACTCATATTGTTTCTTTACACACAATGCAATTGCATTTTGTTACAATTCACTTGCTTTGTATTGACTTCACAATGATTATTGCAATGAATTCAAACAAGTGTTTTTATTGTAAAGAGAACAATAGAGTTAATGTTGCCGGCATTATGTAGTGTTGCCAGGCGAACATGTTAGCACCCTCACTAGCTACGCCACTGCTCCAAAAACTAGCTCACTTGAGTCACCCATTCAAGGAATAACTGACTACATTTGTATGCAAATGTTTATTTCATATATAAATAATTGGGTGTTTGGATCAGCAATTTCATTTTGATCTATCAAATAACTGAAGGACACAGTAATATTTCAGTAGTGAAATTAGTTTTATTTGATTAACAAAAAGTTAATATGCATCAAAATGAAATTAAACAGGTGCTTGTAATTTTGTTGATTTTAAAACCTGTAACTACTTAGCACTTATTAATTGGAACACACAATTGATTTGGTGAGCTCATTAGCCCTGTAATGTCATAGACAGTTGCATCCAATCACGAGAAAAGGTATTTAAGGTGGCTAATTGCAAGTTGTTGTTCTCTTTGACTCTCCTATGAAGAATGACAACATGGGGCCTCAATTGATCTGAAAACAAAGATGTAAAACATTATGGTTTAGTGGAAGGCTACAAAAAGCTATCCCAGAGATTTAAGCTGTCAGTGTCCACTTTGAGGAACATAGTGAGGAAATGGAAGACCACAGGCACAGTTGTTGTTAAGGCCAGAAGTGGCAAGCAAAGTAAAATATCAGAGAGGCAAAGGCGAAGGATGGTGAACAGCTCACAGACCACCTCCAAAGACTTACAACATCATCTGGCTGCAGATGGTGTCACTGTGCATCATTCAACAATTCAGTGCACTTTGCACAAGGAGAAGCTGTATGGGAGAGTGATGTGGAAGAAGCCTTTTCTGCACACATGCCACAAACAGAGTCGATTAAGGAATGCAAACGCACATTTGGACAAGTCAGCTTCATTTTGGAAGAAGGTGCTGTGGACTGATGAAACAAAGATGGAGTTATTTGGTCATAACAAAGGGTGTTATGCATGGCGGCAAAATAACAGTGTTCCAAGACAAACATTTACCACCCAAAGTAAAATTTGGTGGAGGTTCCATCATGCTGTGGGGCTGTGTGGCTAGTGCCGCTACTGGTAATCTTTTAAAGTTAAAGTTGAGGGTCGCATGGATTCCACTCAATGTCACCACATACTTGAGAATAATGTAGAGGAAAGTTTAAGTTAAGCCGAGGTTGGATATTTCAACAAGACAACAACCCAAAACACTGCTGTAAATCTACTTTGGCATTTATGCAGAGAAACAAGTTCAATGTTCTGGGATGGACATCCCAGTCCCCAGACCTGAATTTCATTGAAAATCTTGGGCTTATTTGAAGTGGGCTGTCTATGTTTAGCAACCATCAAACCTAGCTGAACTGGAGATGTTTTACAAGGATGAATGGTCCAAAATACCTTTATCCAGAATCCATAAACTCATTACAGGCTATATGAAGCATCTAGAGGCTGTTATTTCTGCTAAAAGAGACTCAACTAAATTTTGATGTGATATTTCTGTTGGGGTGCCCAAATGTATGCACCTGTCTTATTTCATTGTGATGCATATTGCACATTTTCCTTCAGTTATTTGATAGATCAAAATGAAATTGCTGATCCAAACATCCAATTATTTATAAATTAAAATCTTGTAAATTGTCAGAGATGCCCTAACATTTGCATACGACTGTAGATTTCTAATTGAATCATGGGTCCTAGCTAAACAACTTTTTGGTTGCACTGATGTTAGTTTATGGAATACGTTTTTTGGAGCTGATGGATAAAATAGTTTAAAAATGCATTTTTAACAAAAATGGGAGGATTGAAAATGGTCCAAGACTGCATTAACCAAAAAAAATATCCTGGGGGGGTCCGCGTAGCGTAGTGGGCTAAGTCACTGCATTACAGGAGAGTCTATGTAATGGTAGTCATTGGTTTGATCCTGACTATGGGTTGTCTGACCTTCCCCAGACCTCCTGGAAGAGGCAGCACAAATTGGCATAGTGCTGCTGAATAAAAAAAAGCACACAGTCCTGTATCTTTATTTCTAAGAGTGTATAGTATCGCCTTATGTTTACGCTCAAATTCATTTGTTGATGCGTTTGCATAATTTAGTACGTGTACCTGCATGCCTGTGTGTGTTCCCTTGTCCCCTTTCCTCTCCCACGGAGGTCAGGTCCCTGTGTGTCAGGGCAAAGGGCTCCGGAGCCTAGGGTAGCCAGCTGGCACCATGCCCAGCTAGATCCCCTTTCAGATGTGTAGAGCATGACCTGTCCTCAGCAAGATGCATGGTTTGACTAACAGTGAAACGTTTGTCCGTAAACATTTTCTTTTTTTATTCAGACTGGTTATGGGTGTTTAGGTTTGGGATGGGGTGAGACAAGATTTTTAAATGAATACCTAGCACTGGAATTTAACCTGTAATTCTACGAGCAAGCACTTGCAATAGCGATATTTGTATTGTATCAGCTAAAACCGCCCTACGATATAAACAGAGCGCATGTCCTATTGCCCTACTATGGTCCTACAGACTCAACAGTACAATCTGCAGGTCCAATCGTATGCTGACTTGACAGAGTTGTGTTCGGAAAGGAGGCTACCGACAGTCCAGATTCAAAGATTCAGGTTTATTCGTGGAGGAGCCTGCAGAGTCTGAAATTATCAATGCCCAAAATGCTGAGCCATCTTTCTGTAGCAAGTATTCTTCATGATAGGGTGAAGTGAAATGAAGGGATGGATGTCAATTGTTGTTTTATATATCAGATCATAAACCGACGACGATCCTCAGAGCCAGAGCTGGTGGTTTCTTGTCACCCACCGTTCCCGTCCACAACGCCCCGGCTCACTGCAAGCCTACTTCATTGTAATAGCACTCATCATTTCCACTAGTGGCCGGTAATTATGGCATGTCCCAGCGCCCTGGAGACCTGAGCGTTAAATATAGCTTTGGATGTGGTATTATCCTGGTCTCTAGTCAGACCCAATGCAACAGTTATGCATCTTTAATAAGGAGAGCCGATCTGGGGGGTCAGTTCTTTAGATAAGGCATAATGCATTAAAGAAACACCCAAACACAAGTTCAACAATTGTTCTAAAGGAAACAGAATCTA
This sequence comes from Umbra pygmaea, assembly GCA_016801145.1. NCBI lineage: Eukaryota > Metazoa > Chordata > Actinopteri > Esociformes > Umbridae > Umbra > Umbra pygmaea. The sequence goes on from JACXGM010008251.1 coordinate 22,660, forward strand.
GGTTGAGAATTACTGTATCCCTTAAAACCTGTTGTTTCAGGCCTATGAGGACTGCAGAAGTTGTACAAGGCAAAATGATGGGATTTAGTTTAGTTTTACCTTAATTTTACCAGGCAAGTTGATTGAGAACATATTCTCATTTGCGGCAACGACCTGGGGAGAAGGGGGAGGGGAAAGGGGATGAATGAGCCAATTGAATGGTGGGGATGATTAGGATGCCTTGATGGTATGAGGGTCAGATTGGACATTTTTCATGACACCAGGGTTGACACCAGGGTTAACACCCCTAAACTTACAATAGTGCCGTAGGATCTGTATTGAACAAAGAAACCTTTTTAACGTCCCATCCAAAAGACTGCACACTACACAGGGCAGGTGTCCCTGTCAATAATAATAATAATAATAATTAATTCAACTTATATAGCGCTTTTCAAAGTACCCAAAGCGCTTTACACAGTGAGGGGGAAAGCCCACCTCATCCACCACCAATGTTACTACCCTGGGGCATTGGAAATGATCTTTAGACCAAAAGGGAGGCCTGCCCCCTACTGGCCTTCCAACACCACTTTCAGCAGCATTGGTCTCCCATCCAGTGACCGACCAGGCCTGACCCTGCTTAGCTTTAGAAGCAGACCAGCAGTGTATAGGGACCATGCTGATGGATTTTTAGAGATTGTAGTGACGGTTTATAATAATGTAGTTGAGAACAACCTTGGTGAGCTCCATCTTGATAGCTACAACATTGCATTATTCAGACAGAGAAGGTAGTGACGTAGGTAGGTTCTTTTTATGCCAAAACAAAATCATTGAAACCAGACTCTATTCACTGATGCTGGGGTCGGGTTATGGAAACGGGCCTCTTACTAGGACATCTAACATGGTTACAGCGGAACACAGTGTAACCCCCTTAGAACTGGAACACGTGTTCTACTGGTTAAACGCGTCCCACTTATCACCAGACCCAAGCTTCCAATTGGTCCATACAGCTACTCTACCCTGCAATTCTTTCACAGATCTCTGGTATTTATTTAAAACAGAATGTAAGTTTACCTGATTTAAATGCAGGTAAAAACAAGTATTAATAGTTGAATGTTGTGTGTCTGTTTAATTTAGGGCAAGTCATTCATCAAGGACGCCCTGAAGTGCATGGCTCATGGTCTGAGGCACAAGTTCAGCTGCATCAGTAGGAAGTGCTTGGCCATTAAAGAGATGGTGTTTCAGCTGCAGCGAGAATGTTACCTCAGACACGACCTGTGTTCTGCAGCCAAGGAGAACGTTGCCGTCATGGTGGAGATGATACACTTCCAGGACCTGTTCCCTAAAGGGTGAATCATACGTCTGCCTTCCACTCAGTCATCGTCTGTCTCTTTCTCTCTTTCTCTCTCCCTGAACAGGTTAAGATGGAGGGAATCCCTTGCTCTGTGACAGGCTCTAAATGGTGAATGTATCTCTCTAATTTACTGTCTTTCTCTTTCTCCCTGTGTCATTGGACTGTCACGTACGTTCCTCTAATGTAAACCGGCAATATAAAGTTGATATCCCGGCCTATTCGTGTACTAATCCAGTTCAGTATGTGGCTCTTCCTGCAGACCGTACGTGGAGCTGGTGAACATTCTGCTCAGCTGTGGTGAAGAGGTGAAGGAACCCTTAACCAGGAGTGTTCGGATGCAGTGTGAGCAAAACTGGGGGGCTCTCTGTGACAGCCTGAGTCTCTGCACTTCCCTCGCACCCCCCCCAGGGCAGACACCCCCCGACCACCGTCGCCCGTCGTCCGCCCACTCGGAGCCAGACCACCCCCGTCCCTCCCGACAGGGGGACAAGGACAAGATTAGTAAAGGGGGCTTTAACGCCCACCCACGCAGCCGTAGCCAGGGTCCCCGCCGACAGAGCCCTGATGCTGGGGTGTTAGCCGAGCAGGACCACCCTGAGGCCACAGGCATTCGAAGGTGAAAGAGACATTGGACCCTAAACACCTTGAGCCCCCCCATGACCCTGTCACCATCGCAGCCCCAGCTGATGTGCTATACGTGATTATAGTATATGGCGTGTTGTGTTCATCACCATACAACAGCACCCATCACCCGGCGATCTGTAGATATGTAACATACAGCATTTGTTTGTTTCAAAGTGGGAATGTGTTGTTTGTATTATAATTCTAGATACTTTATGATTGAATACAAACTGTATACTCATTTTGAAGTCCAGTTGTGGCACATATGAATTGTAGTGCATGAGGTTGGGTTACCATGACAAAGTAAACAAACTGGACGTCATCTCATGGCCAGCTTTTATCGTTAGGATTCCTACTAAGGACACACGGTCTGTCTGTAGCAGCACGTTCATAAAGTCCTATGGGCTATGATCAAAAGGAGTACACTATATAGGGAATAGGGTTTCATTTGTGATACAGACATGGTTTGTGTTTAGTTCTATCACAAACCTCTCCTGTGATCTCAGGTGATGTAGCTACAAGCCTCATGCATCCAGGTGCCTGAACTATTCTCTTCTGCAGGGATCTCTCTGTGGGACAGACGTTTACTAGACTGCACTTGACTGGGGGGGGTGACATTGTCCTTTTTAAGTAGATGCAGTACTGAGATTTCAATTCAATCTGGGTTATTTTTGTTTCTTTTAAAAGCTACAGATATGTCTGTGGTCATAGAAACAACCTTGCACTGTCGTAGACAGTGATCTCTACAACCATACTGCATAACCCTAGTCGATGCATCTCAGTAAACATTGGCAGTATGATTGATCAGGACCACAAATTGTTTAACAGGTGTTTTCCCCATGATACCACTGTGACAGAGCGCTGTATAGCTGAAGTTTTCACTCAGCAGAGGTCTAGGTATCAACCCACACGACTCACGGCCTTAAGGTTTCAGCCCTCAAAACTTTGCACACAAACAAGTCAACCAGAGCAGTCAGTCAACAGCGTGCTGTCTTGTTTAACTAGAAGAGAGGAGGTGTGGTGTGAATGTGTTCTGTTCACGCCCTCTGCCTGGCCACATAACTATGCTCAAATGGCTCCCTACTCCCTATGTAGTACACTACTGGTTTGACAAGGGCCTGTTGTGTGATATATACCGTAGGGTGCCACTGGGATTCATCCCCTGCGATCGGACCCAGGATCTGGGTTACATCCACATGCGGGGGCTCCGGCTGCACTACGCTGTTATTCAAAATGTTCTATTTACTAAGGCCACCAGAGAATTCCTCTGGACCTCAGCCAAGGCTGGCTGGCCGCACGGGAGATTGAGGGAGGACAAGGAGCAGAGGACAGAGTGAACTCTACTCTGGTACTTGAGGAGGCACACCTTCTCCTGTTTCTCCTCTTCTATTTCTCCTAAGTCCTCTTCTGTCACATCTGATGTGTCTTCGGTGTAGCCGTGCCCCTGTAAGTCTCTGTGGCTGCCCATTGATTGTTCATTACCTTAACATGGGAACCGGGTGTGTTTCTTCATTAGCGATGTAAACATCTCTGACATTCTCTACCTGACAATCTGTTTCATACTCTGTCACTATCCTTCTCGTTTTGTGTTCAGGGAGAAATTGACAGACAGAAATACCCACCCAACACTCCCAGAATGTGGTCTCGTAAGGTTGTCATAATTAACATGTCTTATATTGTGTATACAGTACTATAATGAAACTCTGTGGATTCATGAAATCAAAATCAATGTAAATGTATCTTCATATAATTAAAAGTTAATTTTTGTGGATATTTTGTACTGTTTTACTTTAAGGTTGTTGTTCTCAATACACAGATTTGATTTAACAAGCTTGTGGGGTTATAACCACTCAAGACATTGAAACAGATATCTAGAACTATAAACGAAACTTATGTCACAAACGTATGCATATGCACCAGATGGAAGATTAGATGATGCGTAGTAAGGAACGCTTCCCAAAGTACATTAGATTACCTATATAATATCTCCCCCTGCTGGTCAGTCTACATATGGTACAATTAAGATTAAAAGACTTCTCCGTAGTGTGAATTAGAAGACTGGAATACTGTTGTGGTCAAATGTTTGCATAGCCTTGGAGAATTGGTAATAGATGCACCATTTTTAAAGCTATCATGAGTAAGCAGGCAAAACAATTTCAGCTGTAGGTCATAACAGAATGGCACAATCATAAAACAAAACATGGCAAAAACATTATGAAATTATCCCTGTTCAAAGGTCTGCATACCCTTAATTTTCAATATGGTGTTTTGCCCTCTTTAGCATCAAGGTAAAGCAAAGTCTTAGTTAGCCACCTCCATGCTTCACAGTGGGGATGGTATTCTATTCACTGTAGGCCTTGTTGACCCCTCTCCAAACAGAGCGCTTATGGTTGTGACCATAAAGCTTAATTTTGGGCTTGTCACTCCAAATGACAGTGTGCAGAAGCTGTGAGGCATGCCAAGGTGTTGTCGGGCATATTATAACCAGGCTTTTTTGTGGCACTGGCGCACTAAAGACTTCTTTCTGCGAACTCCACAATGCAGCTCATTTTTGTTCATGCATCGTCGAATTGTGCTCCTTTAAAGAACCACACCATCTTTTTCCAGAGCAACCTGTATGTCTCCCAAGGTTACCTTATTTGTATCCCAAACAATACTTCTGGCAGTTTTGGCTCAAATCTTTCTCAGTCTACCTGACCTTGGATTGGTTTTAAGAGATCCCTGAATCTTCCACTTCTTAGTAAGTGATTGATCAGTACTGACTGGCCTTTTGCATGGCTTTTGATATCGTTTTATAACCATTTCCAACTTTATCCAGATCCAGTACCTTATTACGCAGGTCTTTTGTAGTTCTTTTCTGCTGCCCATGGCTCAGTATCTAGCCTGCTCAGTGCATCCACATGAGCGCTAACAAACTCATTGACTATTTACACAGATACTAATTACAATTTAAATGCCACGTGTGGGAAATGAGCCCTTTACTTGCCATTTTAACCTGTGTGTGTCACCTTGTGTGTCTGTTACAAGGCCAAACATTGATCAGGACCATTTGGATGATTTCTGTTATCAATACTGTTTACAAAGGAGCCAAACAACTGTGTGATGAATAATGGCTTCATATGATTACTATCCTTACATAAGTCAGATTTATAGTGAACAGTCATTGTCAAAATAAATGCAAAAATTTCACAATTTCTGCCAGGTTATGCAAACTCATGAGCACCACTGTAATGTGTTATTGAATGTGACCTTTAAACACATTCAAAATAATTTGGCACTATTTTTATACAATAGTAAACCTAGTAGTACATCTAGAATAAGCACAGGCTGTCATAACCGGTGGTAATTGACACCAACTACCTCCTACCTTCTTTAGTATTTCTAATTAAATTCCATGCAAACAAAGACAACTATAATATCACATCAATGCAGAAAATGTAGTCTTTGAACAAATCTTTAGCATAGCAATAACTCCTACTATTAGCCAGTATTTGCCTACTAACTTCTAGACCATTTTGACAATGATTGATTATCTTCTACATTTTAATTGAGAAGAGATCTGAGACCTAAAAGGATAAACATCAGCTTGGGGAACACTGTAGACAAAACTATAATACACTATAATTTAAACAGGCCATCTCTCCTTCCCTGTGGACCCACCGCTACCTTGAACTTAGTAACACACTCACTGATCCCCGGCCAAGCCTCAGAACATGAGCCGAGAGTGGGAGACGGCTGTGGAGGGAGATGAGAGGGTGTGATGGAGAGTTGAGGCAAATGGTGTACAGACAGAAGACACTTCATATGGCGTGCTCACACGCTACAACGTCTTGCTGCAACTAATAGTATGACCACATGGTGGTATACTATCACTATAGACGAAAATCTATTTTATGCTCTGCAAACGAGTATGCCTATTCGCTCACGGTGCGCGTTTTACGAGCGAGAGAGGATGGAATCAAGTGTCTCTGTCATGCTCTGATCTATATATTCACAAGATTGCACTGACACCACAAGAAACCTCCTTCATGTCCACAGCTATGTCAGAAAACAAAAGACGATACATGCAGGAAATTGTATCCGCGTTTAAGAATAATCAGGGTGTGTGAGATTGAAGGACACCTGGGCCTCAAAGAGTCGCTTTAGCTACATGTAGTCTGGCCTTGAACTGGCTGAAGAGGGAAAAGTATTCTGTGTCAATTGATACGGGGGAAATAACGTCACACACGTACAGTAGGTGAATACAAACAGGTGTTAAGTGGTAAAATATATACACTTCAGCCGATTAATTCTGACCTGAGATCTAATTCCTAATTGAGTTATGACCTGATGGGACGATAAGGCCGAACGACATTAGCTACTAGATAGCTATAGAGCTCATATTTAGAATTGTGTTAATGTAAAAACATAAATCCAGGAAGAAGCATACATATAGGGTGAATACAGGTAAAGTGGGACAATGGGTAAAGTGGGACAGTTAAGCTTTATCTTTTATAAATTTACATGTATATGCTTCCATTAATAAAAATCAACACTGAGCTCTTTATCAGCAAGTATGTGATAAAAAAATACAGGTTTGGTGGCTATGACATCACTTTGGGGGGGTGTGGGTTACCATATTCAAC
>JACXGM010008252.1:0-29236 GCA_016801145.1 Umbra pygmaea
ATATATATATATATATATATATATATATGTGTCAAATAGTTTGATTATGTTATTCATAGACAAGAACTATGTTGCATAAAAGTGGTGCATTTTCTGGTTATATAACTCGTGTGCTGTCCTAGGTTATGATTTAAATATATTCTATAAAGGTTTCAGGGAATTGTTCAAACCAGGTATAGTCATTATAATGAGATTCTTTTGCGACATTATATTGTTTATAAAATGGAACAATATAGTAAACATGTGTGATGGGGGAAAAATGATCTGTTCAATGTAGAATTTAAATACGATTTCCATCTTCATGCAGATACATGCTTTAGAAGAGGACTGGCCAACTCCTTGAGTCCTGCACCTCTCTAGGTTTCTTCCTAGGTTCCACCTAAATAGGGAGTTTTTCCTAGCCACTGTGCATCACTTGTTGTTGCTTGCATGCACTTGGAGGCTTTAGGTCGTGTATATGTCAAAACACTTTGTGACAACGGCTGAATCAAATAAAATAAATTTGATTGATTGATTTCCTTCGATTTCACTCAAAGTGTAACCTACATTGATGCAACAGGTAGCTTATACACTGACACATTGAATGGTTATTATTTAGCAGTTACGGATTCTTTGATCAATATTGTGGGTTGAATTTACGTTTTATTAGAGTTAATGTAAAAGACATGGTTATGATGAGTGTGGTTAAAAAAGATAGAAGCACATACTTGTTTAGCCTATTAGTGCAAAAGAGAAGTCTTTGGAGAACAATAAACGGGGAAAAGCTCTTTGAAAAACCATACAAATATTGAAAACAAAAAATGTTTTGGGACCGTATGAACGAAATTCAATAATGTAGAGTGGTGAGCATGATTATCTTATGTGAAAGGAAGCCTTGAGAGTAAAATATAAAGTTAATATTACCACCCATGAATAGGCCGGAATTGGCCCTATTAAAGAGACAATACTGTAGCTACAGTTTTCATTAGACCTTTTTATGGCTAATAGTGGCCACATCAGATGGGCGTCAGCATTTTCACCACATCCCGTGTTCAGAATGACTGCCAGGTTTGGAAGTACAAGTAATCAGATATGTAAAAGTAATTTTTTTACACAATTATATAGCTTAAACATTCCAAGTGGAACTAAATTGATTTACATCAAGTGCAAGTAACAGATTTGGCAAAAAATGGCAATCTAGTTTTGAGAGTAGGCTAGCAATAAGTTTAAATAATTAAAAAGATATAGATTTGAAGATTCTAACTGAAATAGGGAATGCTATAGAAAATATTATCACAATCTGAGTGAAATCGGTTTATTAACACCATCAATGTTTTTATTTATTTTAATACATCAACAAGTGTTTTATTAACTTGTAACAATAAAAGAAACAATAAGCACCGGAAAATCCACCCATCAACACAGTCCTTACCTACAGAGTGTAAATTTATAGGCATGTGGGATGTGCAGTATCAAAACCAGCCACAAAGTATTAGAATTGCAAAAATCCTTTAAGTCTTGTTTAACTTTTTGTTACAAATTTAAGATTAAATGTTAAAAAATTTAAGCTTGAATGGGAAACATTTGTTGCAAGGTGTGTCAAAATACCGTTTTTGACAATGTTCAACGATTAGCGTTATTGTTCGTTTTAGTAAACAATGGGCCAAATAATGATTAAGAAACATTCTAAATGACATTGGCTTGTACAAATTAACGTACCATTTTATGGTCATCATCAGAGTTCAGAATGTGGGTGAAAATGTGACTAACATAATTCTGGGGTTAAGTACCATTAGGTATAAATGTACTTAAATCTCCACAGAGATAAATATAAGCCTACAAGTTAAGTGTCCTTCAACCCACTTACAGCAAGTGTGCCAATGGTTTTATTATGGGAAAACTGGTGTCAGAATAAAGCGAGTGTTGACTCAGTGCGCATCAAACACAGTTTGTGAGAACCATCTCAACAAATTACTCCTGAAATATTGACTGGTCGGAGTCTATAGGAAACCTCTATTCAGTCTTATTCAGAGCAGGTCACTGTTAGTTGCAGGAGAAGAAAACGTATTTTAATGTAGACTGTGTGTGTTTTGCCCTGCTGCAAGCTGCTACGCGAGGCAGTGGAGGCACAGTCCGTGGGAATAAAGCCAGTTGCGCGGTGAGCAAGTCAATGAAACATGCTTCCATAATAATGAGCGCTGCCGCTTTGCACCTTGCATGCGCATTTTTTCACATTTATCTGTGTTTTTATTGGAGTTACACACTATTACGTTTTTTGTATAGCACAAATGCTATAACATATATGATCTATTTCCACATATCCCAATTTCCTAAGAGACTACATATCTAAAATATCACATTAAAATAACATATATGTCTACATACATGCGTAATCCTTCACATTATAACTTTAGAGATTTTTTTTTAAATTAGATGTGTTATTCTACATTTTGTTCCACAGGTCTGTGTGGTTGTTGCACCAGACTGGTACCTGAACGCCGCCGACTGGTGGGGGAGGGTGGGTGGCGGACTCTTTCACAAATTGCCTGCCGACAAAACCGTGACGGTTAACGTCACTCGATCAATTCACCAGTGTGACATATCTCAGTGCCAGCGGACGCTGCAAAGCGAGCGCTGTCATGGGAATAGCAACACTTGGGTCTCTTCAACAGACGGCCTAATGGTGAACATTATAAATGAGATGTCGTATTGCGAAGGTCATGGTGTATTACAATTCATGGCGAGGGAGGGCCAGTGATGCATGATTCCAAGACTCAATAGCCTATACACTTGTACAGTTTAATTGTAGATTTTTTTTCGAAATCTTTACGCTTACTAAATCAAGTGCTAAATTCACATATAGCCTATTGGTGTCAACTTTGCATAAAAAAAACTTTATGGATATTGATCATCGCTTTCTTAGAAAGTGAAAAGTCTATTCTGGTGCAAAACGTGGACGTAATCCTCACAGGGGAGAGTTGACATTAATCCATGTATTCTATAGTGTTTAAACGAATAGAGAACTGCAACATAAAGCGACATGGTATAATTTGGGTTGTAATGTTATGTATTAAACTGTATTGTGGTTCTCAAGGGGAACGTTAGCCTATAATTTTAAATAGCACTTGTTACGTTCATTCATTAATTAAACTATATTTGTGGGCCATACACATCTTCCAATCACAGAACGAATGCTGACTTCTACACAGTTAGATAATTGTGCTTTTAACATTTCCATATTTACACTTAACAGGTTACTCAATATAACCTCAAGGCTATCCCGTGGTGCTGAAGTCAGCCCCAAAACCATAGACGCACTTCCAGCATTGTGCCATGCAGTTGCTTTTATACTGCTCGCACGCTTTTCTTTTCATCACACATTTTTAGTGACCTGGTACCTGAAAAGCTGGCTGGTAAATTGTCATTGACTACCACAACCATGTGTTTTCATGGCCTGATTGAGGAGGTCAGAGTGCCAGAGTGGGCTAGATGAGCAAACTGCATAATACTGGGGATTCCCTGGGAATCCCACCACATGCACAGTGACCACTGAAATGGTGCGCGGGTGCTCGCTCTCCAGATTGCCAGACAAATTAGTGGCCTACTGTGCTCAAGGGGTCTGGGGATGCTTAAGTCAATGATAGTAATGAATGCACCCTTGCACAAGTTGTTAGATTAGTGTCTTATTGGACATATTGTCTTCCAATTTTCCACAATTTAGGCGTTTTCAACACATCATGTGCATCACGGATAACTCAACAAAATATGCTTCTGTATGCCCAAACATTTCTATTGCTATGATGTATTGTATAGATGATCATTACACATTTCCAACATGTCTGGTGATTAGCTTTATTCAATTATTAATTAATTAAACATTTAATCATGGCAACAAAATGACCCACTAATCATAGGACCGAAAACCCACCTCCAATCAACATATTAAAATAAACAAAAGCTTAGGAAAATCATAAATATACCCAGCAAGAGATTAAGATGATTGATTCACTGTTCCTTGGCCTAATTGATTTTTTTGTGCTAATCTGAATGTCTCTGACTGGAGCCCTGGGGCGGTTATGGCGGTTTCAAGCAGCACAGAGAGATTAGGTTAGGGATATTCTAGCGTCCTACAAATCATAATACAACGCGGGAAACCTGGTGCTTCCTGTCTGGGTCGGTCTCGTTTACAACATCTAATCGGCTGTTTTCTAAGTAGCCAAGCAGTTTAGTCATTTGAAAAGTGAATAACTATCCCGACATATGGGTACCCATTCGATAGCCTATATGATACATAAACATCGGTTTTAAAGCAGGGATCTGATGACCTGTGTTAACTTGTAGGTAGCCAATTGACCTTTCAAATCGTTAGAGCTCATAACGTCAGACAACCAGATAATATAAACATTGTGTATACATTTTAAATTAATTAGGATTTTCCGAAGAATAGAGAACATTTTAATTTTGCCTTCCTTTAATATTTTACCAGAGATATTGCATTGTTATTACATTAAATAATAAATAAATACATAATGTAGCTACATTGTATATGAAAAACGTACAATAATTAAATCATGCATAAATAGAAAATGCACACATGAACATGACAACATTTTATTCGTTTTGATGACGTGTCTATGATTTTACCGTTCTTGTAAAGCTCCTTGTATATTTTTACCTTGACAAAGTCAAGCCAAATATATTTAGGCTATTTAACGTAATTAGCATCAATTTACCTAATTTTTATCTCCCCCTGCTGCATGAACTAAACATTAGCTTTAACTTGGTGACACAACTCCTTTTTGAAGTAGGTCTGTATATAACTTTTTGGCAAATTCTTCTGTGTGTGTGTGTGTGTGTGTGTGTGTGTGTGTGTGTGGTGGAAAACCGATGTCTAAACTAACATATTAACACACCAAACCTGTTATTCACATTCAAGACGCATTTCAGCAATTATTGAATGAGCAGGCTTACCTCCCTATTGTGCACAGAAAATCTCCATCCCCATTATTGAAATTTTTTCTATTCTTACCTGTTGAAATAGTAAAACTTGTTTTATGAAGTTGTCTTTTCAGGACACAGTGATAAGGCAAAATGATTCACTAAATGTTGCAGTATTCAAAATGTATTTGTGGAATAAGCCACTCGCTCAATCGGGTGTGATATTAGATGATAGGACACAAACATGCCAATTTCTTCAGGTTCAGTGTTTATTATTAAAGACCTTTTTAAACTGATTTAGTATTTTAGTCATATTTATGTTTAGCCTGATTGGTGCTGTGTTTTGAACATTTTGTTTACGAAAAGCACTACAAATATATTTTTCCTTTTTAAAACAAATTTTCCTTGCAAATTTGAAACATGATGGGGACGGACTACAACGAGAGGATGAAAGTGAGAAGTTTTCCGATATGATTTAAACTCAAGTCTTCAGGGTTGCACACGTTCTTTCAAATGTGTTGTGACCAACAGACCCATGCAAGCGCAAATACATATTTAATTGGCTAATATTTGATGGACTCTTGTAAAAAGAGTCATTCTGAATCAGAGGAAATTTAACCTACAGCAATACCCTGGACTAAATAGTCCAAGGGACATATTTAATTATCAGTATACGCTACAGCAATAACTTGAAGATAAAGGTAATTTGAAGCGTTTGAACGATACAATTAATACCCTTCTAGAACATAATATGAGCAGCCAGGATGAGAATTTAGCCAGGCCCCGGGGTATAATTTACTAACTCTGGGGATTACTGTCAGATTATAGATTTTAGTGACCACAGAGGATCTCTACAGTTCTCAATACTCCCCGGGGCAGTGGTTTATAGAGGGTTAAGCGCCCCCTATCGTCCATCCATATTATACACTTTCTTTTCACCATCTTTTCTTTAGTCTAGGGATGGACCAGACCCAACATATTTTAGATTGCCCTGGGGCAGGTTTAAACACAGATCAAACTGAAATAATAAAAATGTCAATTAAATATAATAGGGTCATTAACATGATCTTGATTTTAGTATGTGGAATCACTGGAAGATGTATCAAGGTTTTGAATAATTTGAATGAAATAATTGATTTAAAAAATAACAAAATCATCAACACATTTGTGTAAAATAGCTACTCATAATACATATAAAACAGGTCTATAGAACCAACTAGTTGTCCCAGTGGACAAGCATACAGTGTAAAAAAAGTCTGTAGATTTTACAGTAAAAAACTGTCAATTCACGACTCGTAAAAGACCGTAAACCCAAATAGGTTAGAATACAGTTTCTGTAACAGTAAAACACTGTACAAGTCAAAACATACATTTTTGCATCTGTTTTCTGTTAAAAATAAATTATTCCACTGTTAAATATACTCTTGCACCGTGTTTATAATGGAAATATGCCTTAAAACTTAAAAGTTTGTTTTAATAAATTCTGTGCTTTAAGCATTAATAATTAATTAAAGTAATAACAACAATCTTAACTTTTAAACATTACCTAGATGTGTGCTCCCGTCAATGTAGTATAGCTAGTTAGTCTTTGTCAATTAGTGTTTCATGAAAGCAGTTCTTTTGAATGAAGGTTGTGGGTGATAATAATATTATAACTGTTGGATATCCTTTTAGTCAGATTCTGATTATTATAAAATATATGTAGATCAGTGCACTTTTTAATTGGATTAATGTGACATAAAAGTTGTATTCTTTATTACAGACTGTTAAATTCACAATAAAATCCATGTTCATTTTTTGCGGTAAAAATACAAATAGAATTAAATACAGAACTTACATGTAAAATCAACAGTACTAATATCCTTCTATCGCAATAGTGGAAAATGTTCTACCGTATCTGTTACAGTAAAGTACTGGCAATCACAGCTGCCGGTCCAAAATTCGGTCCCAAATAGTTACTAAACCATACCAAATGAGCAAATTAATCAGTACTTTCTAGTACAGCTAGCCTTCATTTTAACATTCTGTCAATGTTTTCTATGAACAAGCTCTGTTTTATCTGCCTGTTGATGACTCCTTCTGGTCAATATTGATATTACAATGTGCAGATATTTCACGCTTTAGACAAGAGCATGTTTCTCTTCACATTTGCATGTTGGAAATTTTGGCATCTTTTATCTATTTCACATACTATTGTATTTTTATGTCAAAATATAGCAAACACATTATATATTTGGGATGTTTTTAGGGTTCAGTGGATGGTCTTCAATCTCAAGGCATGGCATTGATGTAAAAGCTGAAAACACGTTAGCGCCCTCAAGTGGTGAATAAAACTATAACATCATTCTCACTGAACATGGAATCAGTCAGTGCAAATAAGTACTGATCAAGACTGTCAGCAGATTCCGTATTATTTTATTCTGTATGTATGAATAAGAGTAGCATGACAGACCACTGAACAGAATTCAAACAGTAAAAAAACAAAATTAACAAAGTCATCAATGAATAAACAGTTAAATTAAACATGTAAGTATAAATAAGGTATAGATTTTTTAATACTAACATGGTGTCTGCATGCTTACTGGTACATCATTATGTATGATTTCTGTACAAACACACAAGTGGCTATTTTCAAGTACCGGTGGTGTTTTGACTATTTACAGTATGTTCATGAGGCTACTTGACCGTATAAAGAAAGGCCTACATATCAAACAAAGAAATTAGGAAGCACTTTAAGAGACCCACACTCACCTCTAAACATTGACTGACACACACCAACAGGCACACAACTACACACATCAACACGCACGCACACGCGCGCATGCACGCACACACAAACAAACAAACACAAACACACCACCAGCACTAGGAGACCCTGATTTTTACAGACTGATTTTCCATCTCTTCCTGAGAAATAACACAGAGCAAAGCCTGCCCAATCAGATGACAGAGACAGTCACATGGCTTTATGGAGCATCACGCTAGCCTACTTGGGATTAAACATACCCAGACACTCAAAAAATTAAGCCACTGAACTTGCTACTGGAAATACAGTGTTCGGAGAAATAAAACAACGTGCATTCCAGTGTTATTTTAGTGTCCCTCTCTTTGTTTTTAGGGTTTATCACAATATCCTCAGTCTTTGGACACCTATCTGACTTACAAAAATGAAATCATGATTAATTAAGAACCTAAAAAGATATTGTTCCTAGTTTGAAGTACTAAAATGTTGGATAATATTTGTCTAAAATGAGCAACTATGTCTTTACAACAGACAGTATCAATGTAATAAATCAACAGAATTGACTACGGAAAAATAAAGGCATCCCTTTTTTAAATCTTAAATCTCTGATCTTTACAGATGGCATTTCAAAACCAAATTGTGCAGTTGTTTTACACTTTGACTTGATCTGAATTCAAAGGAATATTGCTTAAGCATAATATTCCCTGTTTATTTGCCAACTACGTTTACAATCCAAGAAACAAGATCGGGAGGGTTGAACGGGACACGAAGCAAGGAACCCCACCTTTTCCAAGCATAGTCACAAATAGCTTAGGTACAAATAGAGAAAAAAACCACATACTCAACCATACTTATTATTTGCTTTCTGTTAGGATATTAACAGATGTCTACACTGATTACGAATGATATACATTTCACAAGATCATGGCTTATGTTACACAGGGATGGGTAAAATTGAGAATCCTTTAAAAAAATTACAGATCACAAAGTAGTCATCTTCAATGGAGGATCTATGATACCAGGTTCACGTTTGTGAGACACAAATAAGAATATGTAAGAGAAACAACAACACTGGTGCCATTTCTCCCCACTACAGAGGAACTACGTAATGTGATTATATTACAAACACCCTACCCTTATCAGTAGCTGGCTTGTGCAGAACAAGAACCTCAAAAGATTATGTGTGTGTGTTTACCTGTTAGACGTAAGTGCTTTTTGTCAACCAGGCCCTCGGTGTGTGTGTGTGTGTGTGGTCAAGATGTGGCAGTCCTGGGGTTCATAGCCTGGTCTGAGCTTCAGGGATATAGATCTCGATGCTGTCCGCGCTCTCGGTGGCCGAGTTCTGCCGCACCGAAGCGGCCCGCTTGGCGGCCATCAACCGCTTGCGCGCATCCAGCCGCTGTTTCTCGGAGCTCTCCAGGGACCTATCACGGGCCAGGGGAGGGTGAACTTTAGGGGGTTTCTTTGGCACAGGAGGGGGGATCCGTCTCTCCTGAACAGGGACGACAAAGGGTGAGTTAGCCACCCCCCCAGCACAACGGGGGTACGGAACAGGGGCGCAGACAGCATTAGCACACCTAGCACACGGCTAGCGCTACAGATAGACAACTGCACGCCACGCAGCGACGGGAGGGAGAGGCGACTGACTGCATGAGGTACGGTGGCCAAGCGAGGTCAGGCCCCGTGGTGTGTGCCAGATGGAATGACTTCTCAAAACCAGCTCACTGTCGACAAGAACAACAAAACAAAAAAACATGGACAAGCAGTCAGGAAATCAAGAGCATAAAATGCAACAGCCATGATACAGCACAATAACCACAGCAGCGGCTCTACTGATGTAAATACAACACACAACTGGTAAATGGCAACATTCAACTTTTGGTTGTGAAGTCTCACTGTTTGAATATGACCGTGTTGCTATAAAACCTCTCATGGCGTCAATGGGAATGTCCTATTAACACCATAAGACATCCTTAATAATGTACCATGTACTCCAAAGGGACAGTGAAACTTTGTTAGGTTATTTTAGCTCTGCATCTTAGCAGTGTGAATTGGAAATGATACAATGAGTGTCAGCTTTAACTGGAGTGTATTTTTATCCATAACAGATTAAACCTTTCTAAATAGCATCACGTTTGGATGTACGTGTGCATTCCATAAACCCTAACCGTCTAAACAAAAGTCAGCTGTTGCCAAACTCCAAACAAAACGCTCATACAGTATGTTAATAAACAATATGTGTGAAGTTACAACAGCGATCGTAGATCATGCGTTATGAGTTATGAGTTGGAAAGCTACGGTAAGACTACAGCGTGAACATTATATATCGGCTGGTCGCTATGATGTCACCTCCGTCCCAGGTGGTCCCGGGCGCCTGTTTTACCTTTCTCTCTGGGGGATCCAGGGGCCTCCAGTTGTTGGCCCTCAGCTGGTGCAGTTCATCGAACTTCAGGCTGATATTCTCGATAGACAGCTGGAGCATGTCCCAGAAACCAGCCAGGTCCTGAGAGACGGGCCGTGGGTGAGCCTTCGGGTTCTGGTCCCACATCAGTAAAAATGAGAAATAAATAAAACAAAGTTTATCTCCACTTTCATGCAAAGGACAATGGGACACGAATGCCAAAACACGAGCATCTCTCACCAGGTTCTCTTCACAGAGTTCACGGAACTGCTGAAACTTCTGTGACATCAGCAGCTGAGCGCTTCCGATAGCGAGCCTGATTTTACCCAAGACTGTGGAGAGGAAGATCAGGTAAACAAAGATCAGTTGTAGACACAAACCCACACCTTATTGAGCCTACTTTATTGTACCTTTCCCCATCAAAAGCCACTGGTGATAGTGGGTGGTGATATAAGTGGACTCACTGTCATCTGGCAGGTCGTTCTCCTGTTCGTCCTGCTCCATCTGTCTGCACCAACCCTCCATGCGGTCCGTCTCTGCCTGTAGCAGCTTGAGGAACCAGCGGCCGTCTCTTTGGCACACGGACCTCTGCACAACCTCCAGGGGATCTTCGGTCACGCTGTCGATCCAGGGATCGGGTGGGGGCAGGATGGACGGGTCGAAGCCCACATCATCGTAGTCGTCCGAGGTACAGGCGTGGTAGTGGTTCCCTGAGCCCTGGATGCTGACGGTGGAGGTGGAGGCTGGAGAGGTAGCGGCATCACGGGAGTACTGGCGGGACACAGAGCCTGACGAAGGCAGGTCAGTCTCCGGGGAGTCCAGGGGGCTTTCCATCATGTCAGGCAGGTCCAGATCAGCCTGTACTGCTGCCGTTACACTATTGGAACGGGTGAAACGCCGGTACCTGCCAACATGGGGAGACAGAGTGCTCAGTTTAAGGTGACATGACCAGAAACATTTAAAAAATCTAATTCTTTACATAAGGGGTTGATTCAGATGCCCTAGGCTGCAGTGATCACAGAGAATACAAACACTCTGAAAATAATCTCACAAGCCATGTTTATTGCTTTAGAGAAAACGCCCATCACTTCAGATACTAAGCAAAGTAATTATATTTTATTACTTTATTTCACATTTATTTCACCACGTACCTTGATTAAGAACTGATTCTAATTTGCAATTACAAACATTGCAAAGAATCATGACATTTCAAAAACACAAGTTTTACATACACAGCTCAAAATACGTTTTGTCGTCCAGGAAGTGCCTACATACTCTGGCCACATGAAGCCGGCTGTTGTACTGCACCACGAGGAATACCCAGGGCCCACTGCACCAGCTTAAGGTCTGTCAATGTGTCTAAGGATTTCATCCCGGTACCTAATAGCAGTCAGGGTACCGTTGGCCAGCATGTGGAGGTCTGTGCGACCCTCCAAGGATATGTCTCCCCAGACCATCACTGACCCACTGCCAAACCGGTCATGCTGGATGATGTTGAAGGCAGCATAGCGTTCCCCACGGCATCTCCAGAATCTGTCACATGTGCTCAGTGTAAACCTGCTCTCATCTGTGAAGAGAACGGGGCACCAGTGGCAAACATGCTAATTCTGGTGTTCTCTGGCAAATGCAATGGCACGTTTGGATCTGCCATCCTGGAGGAGCTGGACTACCTGTACCGCCTCATGCTACCAGTAGTGACAAGGATACTAGCAAAATGCAAAACAGAAGAAGAATCAGTCAGGAAGGATAAGAAGAGAGCAATTGTCTGTGGCCACCTCCTGTAAAACCATTCCTTTTTTGGGGGTTGTCTTGCTGTTGCCTCTCCAGTGCACCTGTTGTCACTTTCGTTTGCACCGAAACAAGTGACCATGATCCACAATCGTGTGTGCTTCCTAACTGGACAGATTGATATCAATGAAGTTCAACTGATTTCTCCTGTGATGATTGCGTGTTCCCTTAATTTGCAGAGCAGTGTACAATACAATATAGATAAAGGGAAATCTAACTAGCGAAAATAGAAGCTATTTACATAGAGTGCAAATGAGGTCAAATTAAAAGGTTGTCAATATAAACGGGGAACATGTACAAAAACATCCACACTCCAATGACGTTTGATGCTATTCTTGACCTGTACGATGTATTATGTAGAGCAGTAACCCAGCAAGGAAATGTTTTTTAATAAGTTTCATAACGTGAATAATTTAATTGTAATTAAAACTCATCCAATATAACTAGGCTGCTGCATTAATCAATCAGTACTCCTCTTTAACAAAAGTTGAGACACCAGCTGCACTCAAACATTTTAAAGTCATATTATTCATCCCTCTTTGGCTTAGAATAAGCACAATAACATCGGAAGTGATTGCTGGCAGTTGGTTCTCCTTGTCAGACAGCAGTAGCAGGGGTTCCGGAGGTGAGTCAGCTGAAGAGACTGACGAGGTGTTGCTGGCCAGGCACACAGACAAATGCAACTTCCTCACTGTTCACTTGTCACAGGAACATACCAGTAAGTCCTAAATGTTTTTCTAGCATAGCTGTTCTGTCGCAATTACCGCCATAGACACAGGCTGCTTATCCCAGCAACCCCCATCTCCCCTAGTTACACACTTCACTTGTAAATGAATGCCTTGCTCTGGACACAAAATAATAATATTAATAAGATAATAAGACAGAGAGATAGAAAGACAGAGAGATAGAGAGATAAAGAAACAGAGAGATACATGGCGAAACATGCTGTTACTCAGACATGATCTCTCACTGTCCCTCAGGATATAACGAAGTCTCAGTGCCTTCATTAAAACTGAACACTGTACACCGGGGGAAAAACTCCAGGGGAATTTGAGTGTGGTACAAAGGGGACCTTGCCAGTTACATTTCCACAGTCAAACAAGGGAAGTCACACATCTGTCTGAAACCAAATTCAAGTGTCAGCATGGGAAAAGACGTACGTCTTTGTGCAATTTATGTCCCACCTATAGTCTCCATATTATTATTGTTGTTTCATACTATGTGGAGACCTGAATGCAAGAACTGGTTTAAAACCTGATCTTCTAGACTCACAGGGTAATAATCATGTGTGTGTGGGCAGACTCCTTTGTACACAAATCAGCAGTCACAAAAACAACCCTGATCGTGTGACAAACAGTAGTGGTAGGGAGCTAGTGCACCTCTTTTAAGCGTCAGGTCTGTACTTTCTTAACGGTAGGATCAAAGGGGACTCCTTAGTGAGATGCACATATTCCTCTGCTCTTGGGTGTAGTGTAGTGGACTATGCAATCACTGACATGAACCCCTCCACTTTCAATGTATTTACTGTCAGGCAGAAAACCCCACTCTCAGACCACAACCAAATAAATGTGTTTCTGAAAATGCCTGACAACCCTAGACCCAAACCAAAAGAGCCCTGTAAGCTGTACAAACTCAATGAGAAATCTGTGAATGCTTTAAATAAATAAAAACGGATCAACAAAATGGCACCCTTTATCCAAAATCAATATGACACCAATAAAGAAGGTGTGAATACGGCTATAGAAAATGTGAAAGATATGAAGCTCATCCTTTACGAGGCAGCAATTGATGCTGACCTGACAAATAATTATTATAGAAAACCCATGAAACAGAAACAAAATGAGAAATTGTTTGACTCCGAGTGCAAAGCCATTAGAAAATAATTTTGAAGGGTGTCCAATCTGAAACATTGTCAACCTGAGGACCCAGGCTTGCGTCTGTGATATTGTGAAAACCTCAAACAATTCAAAAACACTTTGAGAAGGAAAAAACTAAACTACACTTACCACAAACTAGAAGATATTGAAAACTCCATTGACCAAAATGAGTTCTGGGACATATGGAATAAATTAAGCAAAAGTAAACCACATGCACCCCCCATTTATAATTGTGAAATTTGGGAAGAAACATTTTGAAAATCTTTATAAAGACATATCCCCAAAATAAACAAATTCTAACCAAAAACCTATCAGAGAAAAACTCACCAAATAGAAAACCACTATTAAAGAAAACCCACTTGATTTTCCAAGAGAATTTAAAAATAAAATCCCTAAAAGTAAAAAAAGCTTTTGGTATGGAGTGCATTAGAAATGAAATGATTAAAAACAGCACTCCAGAACTGCAGGTGGCAGTGCTCAAATTATTTAACTTTGTTTTAATTTCTATCAGACTTTTGCCGAATCGAGTTGGCAAGACCGCAAAAACATATCTTTTTAGATATGAAGGATTCAAATGTTGTTCTTTGCTCGGTTTTTAACAAAAAGAAAACGTTCAAATTGCTTTAAACAGACGCGATAGCTGATTCGAACGAGTGATATTGCGGATGTTCCATTGTAGCAGCCATCGTTGTATTTGTCTGCTTCATCCAATGACAGTATATAGCTGCGCTTTCGTCATTTTATAAGGCCTGCCTCAACGGTTGTGATTGGTGCCTCGATCTGGAAAAATTGGAAATGGGCTTGAATGATGGACACTATTATCGAATCCTCCAAAGGGGTGTAGAAGGAAATGTATATCACACGATCAAATCAATGTACACCGAAAATGCTAAGTGTAGCATTAAAATTGGTGACAAACACACACATTTCTTTACACAAAGAAGAGGCATTCGCAGAACTATTCAACATCTATATAAACCAATTAGCAGTGCAATTGGACTAGTCTTTAGCGCGGGGACTCCAAATCCAAAATGGAGTAGTCAAATCTCTGTTTTATGCTGATGACCGGGTGCTGCGGTCACCCACAAAAGAGGGACTACAGCAGTAGTTACACCTGCTTGAACAATACTGCCAGAATTGGGCTCTGGCAATAAACCCCCAGAAAACTAAGATCATGATCTTTCAGAAAAAGCTCAAATGCCACGAAAACAGACATAATTTCACTATAGGTAACACCACCCTAGATCACACAATGAACTATATGAACGTGGGTCATCACAGTGACAGGCAACTTCTGTATGGCAGTGAATAAACAAAAAAAGCTTGCACAGTTCTCTATGCAATTACACATACATTTTCTAATGTAAGTTTCCAAATTAAAACCAGGTGTAAAATATTCAACACTGTCATTAAGCCGATTGCTCTCCATGGAAGTGAAGTTTGGGATCCACGCAGTCATCATAGATACAATAGATGGGAGAAGCATCCCGTGAGAGACCCTACATGCGGAATTCTGTAGAAATATCCTACATACTGTAATAAAAAAACCTACAAATGCATGTTGGGCAGAATAAGGCCATTTTCCACTGATAATAGATACCTAAAAAAGAGCGCTAAAATTTCTGATGCACCTCAGATCAAGTCCCCAAGACTCCCTCTAATTTAAGGCTCCTAAAACAATGCTATCTGGTCCTAAATAGAGATTATGACATGGCTGAATATCTCTCTACTGTCAGGGATATCAAGCAGAGGCAACTTATTACCAAGTACAAACTCAGTGACCACACCCTTAATTTTTTTAAAGGGAGATATAAAAAGTCCTGGTTAGCAAAAGAACATAAGAGTATGTGGTCACTGTACAACAGGTGAGGTAGAGACAGAGGCACACTTCCTCCTGAAGTGTAATAAATATAGAAGCATGAGTGAGCAATATTAAAAAAATCTATCGGTAACACTTTATTTGAGAGTCCATCTCTAGATGCTCTACATATTATCTGCATACTGTCAACAACATTTTAACAAACTATCTACTAACCCTAACCCTAATCCTAACCTTAACCATTCCCCTTATGTTAAACCTAACCTTAACCATTACCCTAAACCATATTCTAAACTTACCCCTACCCTTAAAATACACAATTAGTTGCTTATCAACAGATGGTTTGTTGATAGTTTGTTGATAGTCATATCATCAACAAACTATCTGTAGAGCACATACAGATGAAATGTCAGACTCTCAAAATAAAGTGTAACCAATCTATCTATTAATTCCAGACGACCTTAAAAACAACAAAAAATATTTAATTATTCTAGGAGAAGGACATATGGCAAATCTTGCCGCGAAGTATGTGTCCCGGTGTCACATCCTGAGGGACAGTGAGAGTCAGTCAGTGAATTATTGTAGTCAATGCATGATGCATGGCCTGTTAAATCTTGTAAATTATTATTTGTAGTATACATTCTATCAATGTTTGTTGTTTGTGTTGTAACTCATAATAGATATATTGAATTGACTGAATAAATTCTTGTTATGTTAGATTCAAATTGTAAACTTCGATTTTGCTTTGTAATTCTTTGGCAACATTGTGTGAGGTTTACATTCATGCCAATTAAGCATTGAATTTAATTGATATAGAGACAGAGAAACAGAGACAGAGAGATAGAGACAGAGATGGAGAGACAGAGATAGAGAGACAGAGATAGAGAGACAGAGATTGAAAAAAAGAGATAGACAGAGACTAACCCCCGCTCATCCTCCACTTGGACGCCAATAGATTGAAACTTAGATGGGTCGTCCATCTCCAGAGTTTCCTCATCTGGCCCATCCACCTGAAAATAAAACAATCAAAGGAAATAACTCACTGATGAACTAGACATTCATACCTGGTTCGAACATGAAACCATTCTCGATTCTGTCCCAATTTCTAGATAAGTGATTAAAATCACTGTGATCTCATGTAATAAAAACTGA
Organism: Umbra pygmaea; assembly: GCA_016801145.1. NCBI lineage: Eukaryota > Metazoa > Chordata > Actinopteri > Esociformes > Umbridae > Umbra > Umbra pygmaea. Next base: position 16,698 of record JACXGM010008252.1, read on the forward strand.
TACGTTTACAAAAACAAAAGTGATTGGCTGCATGCTCAAGGCAGTTATTGACAGGGTTTCAATGTCACTACTTTAATACAATATTAAAGTAAAACAAATGGAAGTATCTGCCTCTAGAGGTCATTATAGAGCAATAGCTGAACCTCCATGCCATTTCACTTCAAGGATTGCTACCCAGGCTCTCTAAACATTGTGTTAACTAAAGCATTTTTTATCATTCCTATATCAGATCAAACTATATGTCAAATTGAATCTTACAAGTTGTTGTGAGTTCTGAGCTGCCTGAAACACTGATATCAGTCTGGCAGTATGGAATAGGCATATGATTGGCCCAAACAGTGCCATTTGATTACCTTTGGAATTGTTTTAGGTGATGAAGAGTACAAAAGGTGCATATAAATAAATGAGAAAAACAACAACTCTTTGTGGCTTGTTGGTTCGATTGGTTAAAGTTGGGCTTGTTGTATAGCCAGACTGATATCCATGTCGAGTTGGAAGCTTGTGGTTTCAGGCGACATTGCAAGGCTAGTTGTGAGGTTGTGACTAGCACTGACCTGGATGCCAATGGAGAGCTGGCACTTGGTCCTTCTGGCCTGCTCCGTCCTGCTGTCCTCGTTGTGCTGGGCCAGGGCCGAGGTGCTGGTGATGGTGATGGTGCTGTTGGACACGTGCTGGCTGGCGGGCCCATGGACCTGGGCGTTGGCCGCCTCAATGGCTGCCGTCAGGGCCTTCATGCTGTCGATACTCTCTGATGAGTTGGACAGGCCAGACTGGAGGGTCAGATCTCCCCGGGCGTGGCCATCCCGGCTCCCCTGGACGTGGCTGTCCATGTAGGCATCTTGGGCTGACTCTGTGCTGCTCTGGGCAGTGATGGAGATGAAAGGCTTGGAGGTGGTGGTGCGTGGCGGCACGGGGGGTGGGGTCTTCTTGTAGGTGGTGATGCACGATGACACTGTGGGGAACCATGGGAGAGGTGGAAATTCAACAAGCTTTAGCAAACAGTTATGTTGCAATGTGATAAAGGAGATAAGAGTTCTGCTGGTGGCAAACAGGTTTTGATGTATATACAAAGGTAACCCTGGGAAGGCCACTGTTCTCAATGATGCAAAGGAAACATTATTTTATTTTTATTTCACTGAGATTAAATATCCCTTTTACAGGGGTAACTTGGCGACTCGGGGTGCCAACAACAAAAAAATAAAAGCAAAACACACAACACAAAGGGAAATTAGTATACAGCAATCAAACCATCCAATGCCAATACAGTTGTGCTCATAAGTTTCAATACACTGGCAAAAATTGTGAAATTCTGACTGTTAATTCTGACAATATGACTCTTAATAGATAAATCTGACTTTTACGTAATGCAGTGAGTTTGTTGGCGCTCACGTGGATGCACTGAGCAGGTAAAATACTGAGCCATGGGGAGCAGAAAATAACTGTCAAAAGACCTGCATAATAAGGTATTGGATCTACATAAGGTTGGAAAAATATATAAAAAGATATTCAAAGCCTTGCAAATGCCAGTCAGTACTTTTAAATCAATTATTAAGAAGTGGAAGATTCAGGGATCTCTTGTTACCAAGACAAGGTCAGGTAGACTAAGAAAGATTTCAGCCAAAACTGCCAGAAGAATTGTTTGGGATACAAAGAAACATTTGTATTGTTCGGGATACCTCGGGAGACATACAGGCTGCTCTGGAAAAAGACAGTATGTTTGTTTCAAGGAGCACAATAAAACGATACTTGAACAAAAAATAGCTGCATGTTCGAGTTGTCAGAAAGAAGCCTTTACTGCACAAGTGCAACAAAAAGGCCTGGTTACAATATGCCCGACAACACCTTGACATGCCTCACAGTTTCTGGCACATTGTAATTCAGAGTGACAAGACCAAAATAGAGCTTTATGGTCACAACCATAAGCTCTATGTTTGGAGAGGTGCCAAAAAGGCCTATAGTGAAAAGAATACCATCCCCGCTGTGAGGCATGGTGTTGACTCACTGATGTTTTGGAGGTGTGTGAGCTTTAAAGACATGGGGAATCTTGTGAAAATTGATGGCAAGATGAATACAGCATGTTATCGGACAATACTGGCAGTATTGACGCTAAGCACAAGGCCAAGTTGACCCTCCAGTGGTTACAGCAGAAAAATTTAAAGGTTCTGCAGTGGCAATCACAGTCTCCTGACCTAAGGGTGAATCCCATTTCTCTGTCTTACCCCTTCCCCTTAGTTTTGCACCTTCATGTGAGAGTAAGGTCTATCCCACTTCTCATTTTGATCTAGGGGTAGGGCTAAGGGGAACCAATCATTTTAGAGAGCTTACTTGAAACCAAGGGGTACCCAAAATCAGTGTTGCCAACTTAGCGACTTTGTCACTAGATTTAGCGACTATTTAGACCTCTTTAGTGACTTTTATTTTAAAAAGCAACTAGTGACAAACTTAGCGACTTTTTGTGGTGTTATTGGCAACTTTTGAAGACTTGTTCTCACTCTTCTCAACAAGCAGCGGGTGCTGCGGTGAGCCCAGACCCCTTCTGAAAGCACTCACAGGCGGCCCAGTCAACGCAGCAGTTCCTCCCAGCTGCAGCCATTCAGAGAAGGAGATGTTAACCCCTCCCTGACCAGACTGAAAATGTATCACGCATGCGACTGGCTGATCCCGCTCAAAATGTAAAATGTAACGTGTTCTTTGTCTAAAATAAATCACTGCACAATAATAATTCACGGTCTGGGACTCGGAGGCACCTCTCTCTCTCCGTCTAGTCTATTCAGTGCAACAACTGACAGGGAAAGAGAGAGAGAGAGAGAGAGAGAGAGAGAGAGAGAGAGAGAGAGAGAGAGAGAGAGAGAGAGAGATTAGCAGGGGAAACAGCATTGTCAAGGACCTATCAGTAATCTTTATTGTTTGCTCCCTTTTTTTTTAAATTCAAAGAGTTTAATTTGACCGTTTATTATTTTCATGCACTTAATCAGATTTTTAATCAGCTGTTCATTCCTGTTTCTGTTGTGTGCAGAATCTTATTTCAGTGGACATGATGACGTCACAAATATGTTAACTACCGTATGACGTCAACTAGCGACATTTGGATACTTTTTGAGCAGGCTTTAGCTACTTTCCATTGAAAATAGTTGGCAACACTGCTTAGAATGCGCAACTGGCAACAATGGCAGCCAGATCATCAAGAGAGTCCAATAAATGTATTTTCGGCTTAAATAATTGACTTAAAAATTACAACACACTTGTTTCGTGCTCTACACCGTCCTGTAGATATATATTTGCTACCATGTTCTTAATTGAAACGTTTTTAAAAATTGCTACTTTGCTACGCAAACGTTACATTTGTTACGTCCCTTGGTCCAGTGTTGGTGTTTTTGTGCTGTGTGGCTGTTCTGTTCTGTGTGTTTGTTCTGTTCTGTTCGTATGTTTCCCCACAGGTGGTGCAGATTCCCTCATCAGTCCCTCCATTCATCACTTATCACTGACTCCTCCCCTCCGTTATCCCGTACACCTGGTTTCAGCCATCACCAGCTATCCCATCATGCCCTTCCCCTCTATATAATGTGCCATTTGTTTCTCTCTCTCTCTCTCTCTGGGTGTGTGAGTGTGCCGTGTGGTTAGGCCTATTAGAGTGTTTGCGGTATATTCAGTATAGTGTTCATTGTCTCCTTATTGTCCATATCTATATTATTAATCATTTGTTCTTTTGTTCACAGGGAGTGAGGAGATTTAGCCTAGAGCTGCTCCGGAGTATACATCTTGCCCGTAGGGGACTCCCTTGTATAAGCACACTAGTCAGATCTGGTATGGGCCACCTGCTGTAAGTTTGGGTAGGGCGCCTTGACCGTGTGCCAGTTTAGTTTGTTTTGTGTGGGAGTTAGGACAGGTAAGGGGTTGGGGGACTTTTTGTTTAGTTCTTTGATTTGGTACCCACAGTCTCCTCACTTTCCATATATTGTTTACCGTGGCAAATAAAGCCCTTTGTATAACGGTATTTGCTGGTGTTCTGTGTCCTTGCTCGCACCCACGACTCTCTGACCGTTTGGGCAACGAGGTGTAGCATCCCACTCCCCTCCTGGGGAGGCAGAGCGTAACACATTGCTGATTTGAACAACAGTCCCGCATTTCAATAAATAGCCTTGAATGGACACCAATCATGTCTACAGTTTTAACTACAGTTTTTTCGTTGGATATCTTTAAGTTTGTGATCAAAACTTGTCACTTTTGGTGATGTACCAGCCAGCTAGCGACGATTTATGATAACGTAACTGTAACCAAGTGGTGTCTCATTTCATAGGGGTATGTTTTCATCCCTATCCGTTACCACTCGGTTTCGAGGGACAAGGGCTAGGGTTAAGACGAAGGGGTAGGGAAAGGGGAAGGGGTAAGACAGAGAAATGGGATTCACCCTTAATATCATCGAGCCATCCTGAGGAGATCTCAAACGTGTGGTTCATGCAAGACGACCAAAGACTTTGCATGACCTGGACGCATAAATTAAGATGATTGGTGAGCCATGTTACCTGCAAGAATTTGGGGCCTCATAGAAAACTATCACAAACATCTACACGCTGTCATTGATGCTAAAGGGGGCAATACACTGTATTGAGAACTGAGGCTATGAAGTCATTTCATTATTTTCTTTGTTGCCATGCTGTGTTTTATGATTGTGCCTTTCTGTTATGACCTACAGTTGAATATGAATCCCGTGAGAGAAAAAAAAAATGTTTTGCCTGTTCACTCATGTTTTCTTTAAAAATGGTACATCTATTACCAATTCTCCATGGGTATGCACACTTTTGAGCACAACTGTAAATAACCAAAAGAAAAAGACAATTCATCTTTAAACACTCGCAAATAGTACAAGCATACATTCTCTCTCCTCTCTCGTCCACCATGTCCCACATCACGTTTCAAAAGTTGATAATAACCTGTTTTTGTGATGGCGTACAACCTTAAGAGTTCATTACCATATAATAACAACTATGATTATGATACAATAATGAGGGGCCAAATAATGTGTCTATTCAACATAAGCACAGTCGGAGAACCACAACCGATCCACCATAGACATCCATTCTCAGTGTTCAGAAGTAGGTCAGAGCATTTTCACACAGAGCTAAGAACTACAGAATGGTAAATCATTCAACACAAATTAGCCAAAAGACTATATATATTCACCACACATCACAGGCAAACTCTGTACATCTAGCAACACAAAAGGACAAAGCACATTGATACAGGTCCAACTACCGGTATACACGTCAATGAATATCTGGAATTAAAACCATGACAAAATGTTTACACATGCATCTAATGTGCATACTTCATTTTTTGTCAATTCCTCATCTTGACCTGAATGCATGGCCATTTATTTTCAATTAAAATGGTGATAAGAGCATGACCAAGGTCAAATGTTAGCTCCATGTTTAAACAGGTCTAAAGTGAGGCCACGTGACGGAATGATCTGTATAGGATAGTAGGATACGTCTGTTCCATTGTTGGAAAGGAACCTTGCTATGTCTAGGCTCAGCCCCAGGTTCTGTAGGCTTTGACAAGTACTTCAAAATGGAGACTCTGGCAGGAGTGAATAAATAGTAACATTCCCTCAAACACTTTGTCTGTCTGTCTTTCTGTCTGACGGCCTGACAATTGCCTATAACCTTTTGGGGGCCCTAAGCAGGATTTCTCTCAAACTCAGACACGTCTTCTGACATCTCCACATCTAAAACTACACAACACTGAGGCTAGAAATCTACAGACTGGATCATTTTTGGAATATCTCTATGAAACATGAAGTGAAGACAAGGAAGTTCAATCTTTAGGTTTTGCGGAACAAAAAAGTCAAGATTGTACAAAATGATACCGTCCGGTACAGTAACTGGGACACGTTCTGTAATTTCATTTGTTTCTTAACAATCTTGTCTATCTCATAACCTTCACAATTCCTCTGTCAAAGAAGACAATGAAACTCACTTCAAAGTTACATACTGCATCTGGAATACCGCTGATGTAAGGCTTATCTAAACATATCCAATTTGACAAAACCAGGCACGTCACCAAACTTAAAAAACTCCCAAAGCTAACAAAACATGACTCTGCCACCTCCTTGCAGCATTTTTGGAAAATGGTGGCCATCCACCAACCAGCCACTACTCCATCCGTCTGGACCATCCAGGGTTGCACGGCACTCATCAGTAAACATGACTGTTTGAAAATTAGTCTTCATATATTTCTGGGCCTACTGCAACCGTTTCTGCTTGTGAGCATTGGTTAGGGGTGGCCAAATAGTAGGTTTATGCACAACTGCAAGCCTCTGGAGAATCCTACAGCACCAGCAGCTTCAAATACTTTTTTTGCTGCTTTGTAATGGCATTTTAGCTACTGCTCTCTTAATCCAATGAATTTGTCTGGCAGTAACCTCCTTATTATGCCTTTATCTGCACGAACCCATCTGTGCTCTGAATCAGCCACAAATCTTTCACAGTACGATAATCACGCTTAGGATTTTTGTGAAATATTTAATGTTTTCATTTCATACCTTGTCCAAGGCATTGCACTATTTGATGCTTTTCCGCAGCAGAGAGATCCTTTATCTTTCCCATATTGCTTGAAACATGTGGCCTGCTTAATAATGTGGAACATCCTTCTTAAGTAGTTTTCCTTTAATTGGGCTTACCTGGCAAACTAATTATCACAGGTGTCTGAGATTGATTTCAGTGATCCAAAGAGCACAGAGACACAATACCATCCATGAGTAATATGTGGATGTTTATGACACTTAATTTAAATTTGCATAATAATTTGGAATGCGGTGTATTGAAAAATGCAATTGTGTGTGGGACATAGTGTGGGCTTAGTCTGGGAAAACAGGACTGATCTTCTTCTATTGCATGTCCTCTAGAAGAATTAACAGAGTTCTATCATTTTAGAAACCAAATTCGCAACTGCCTACTAGTTTCAACTTCAACAATGCAGTGCCTGTTAGGATTCATTGATGGTTATGGACGATCTCTCCTGCTAGTCACGCAATTGCAACAGCGCATGTAAAAGGCTAAATTCGCAAAGCACTGTCGACTCGCCTTGCAAATGTTGATTCTATTGTGTGTGTCAGCTCGCAGAACACTCAGGGCTGACAAAAAAACCTTAGGGCTGGAGACCCAGAAGTCTGGGTCTGGTGACGCCCCTGGACAAAACCACCTATTTTTAAAATAATTTTAAGTAGAATATTTTCCATGTTGAGTTCTCTCGAGGATGTTTTAGATGACTGATTGTTGGCAAGGTGAGAGCTCCTAGACACGACCCAACAGCCTGGTCTTACAGTACAATACGTCTGGGATGGGTACTAACTACCTGGCAGTCCTGGGTGAGGCTCTGGTTGTTAACGGCCAAGCCAAAGCATGACGTCAGACTGATGTGGAGAGCAGAGAAGAAGACACAGCACATTGCTGAAAGAGGTGTTAGTGCGCAACGTAACTCTCAGTGTGCATGTTTCTGTGTTTACATAAAACAAAACTCTAATCGATAACTAACCTTTTCCCAAACAAAGCCTACTGTGCGGTAGAGCCAATAATTAATGAGGCAGAATAAAGTTATGAGTCACAAGCCTCTATGACCCTCATATTCAACTCTGAATCTCGAAGCTAGTTCCACTCTGTTTTTCACCACAGCCCTCTAATCTGGGATTTACTTAGGCCTAAAACACCAGGTGAGCGCAATTAATGATGAGGTAGAACAAAAACACAGCAGGCTCAATAGTGTTGAGTTGAATACCCCTGCTCAAGGTAGCATGGAGTAGGTCAGTGGTGCCCAAAATGCCTGGCTACTGATGCCTAATTGACAGTAAACAGGCCAGCCTGAACCGGACCACACTTTAGCTTGGCACAGCTGAAGAAAAGGATTTCTGTTGTTGTTGCCAAAAGGAGGGCAGAGTCCTCAGGAGACACAAGCTAACCTCTGTCTGTCTTAGAGGACAGGATGAATGACACTGACACTGCCAACAAGTCTAATCAATCCCAGCCACACAATCCGTCTCCATTTCACTGACAGGCAGCACAAATTTGTGTCTTCCCTCCCTAAGAGTGTGTGTGTGTGTGTGTGTGTTCGTGTGTGATTTCACCCTCCCTTGCTACACAAGAACAGACAGAAACAGAGATGGACCTGTGATATAGCACTTCAGAGCCACACTGAATTCCTCATTTGTAGCATTCTGCCTTGTATACGGTCTGTCGGCAGGAAGAAAAACTGTGACTTTGTATGTGAGTGATACCGCGTGTTTACAAGTCTATGTTCTTCACTGGAGAGAAAAATCGTATTAAATGCCTTCTTAGAGCTGTATGTATAAAAATTTGTTGTTTCCACCTCCCTTGTAAGAGCAATTAGGAAATAGTGTTTATCTTCAAAGTCATGTATTATGAAGTTGTTAGATGTATGCAACAAAATAAATTGTTGCCAAATGGAACTAAATTTGAACACTGAATTCCAAATGTTATTTGGTGCAAACACAAGTCAGCAATTCACCAAATAAATCCTTGTTTTATGGGAATGATTGTGAGGATATAAAGGAAAATGTCCTTGCGGAAAAACCTGGAGCCCTCTAAAAGAAAGTGTTAACTGAGATGACAGCATGACAACAACCTGAAGAACACATCCAAATTTACAACAAAGTGGCTAATGAATCGAAAGGTAAATGTCTTTTAGTGGCCCAGAGAGATCTACATGTAGGAAAGAATCCAATAGAAAGTTAGTGGCAATACTTTATTATACATTCCATTGATGTTCTCCAAGGAATTGGAGGGAGGTTGAGCAGTTTTATAACAAATGGTAAATAGTGCCGAACCTTTTAAATCTATTGCCAAAACTGATACCTAGAGAAAGTTGTAATTAATGTTAAAGACACATCCACTAAGCATTAACTCATGTATAATATGATCACTCCGTTTGATGTTCACGATGTATAGTTTAATTCACATTAAAAAATCCACACAAAAGTATGGAGCATTGTGTCTAGATAGGTGGGAAAAAGTCATAATATTTGCCTTACTATTTTCTGTGTGGGTACTGTGTGGGAAATTAAATTAAAACATGAGTAAATGACCATGTATATGAAACCAGGAGTGAATAGGGAGAAGTCGAGTGTGACTAAGTATCTGAGATAATCAACCAACTCTCTGTGGGAAAGAGCTAAATATGAAGTTGCATGAGTAGGTCAAGTATGCTATACACCACACAGACCATCCTCGCACACCAGGTCATCCATTGAAACAAGTACTGTAATATCCACTTTCTTTCAACTGCACACCTTTTCGGCACCTTCTTTTCTGTGTGAAATGGGATGCAGTATAAGCTTTGTTGTGCTACGGTGCTGCATCTATGCACGGATTCTATTTAAACATGTTCATCGCTGGCTCATGACGTGAAGCAGAGTAATGTTCTAGACTTCAAAATTGCTTAACAACATCAAATTCGAAAATGCCCCCCCCCACACACACACACACACACCGCCACTAATGTAGACATCTATAAAAGGAATCAGTTTTGGCTATCCGCTAACATGCACTGCAGGGAAATGACTATCCCATGTTATCCTATGTTACATTGTTACAAGGCCCGGTAGTCAGCCGTCTAATGCCATTCCATTTGAGACTTTTAATGATGCTATGTATATCAAATTGCTTCCATATGCATCTCCACAGCTCCAGTCAACTGTAGGAAGCAGCTGTCAACTCCTTCCCAGTTTCAGCAAAATATTCAAGTATTCCTCGACAAGGTCAGAGTGTAGTAGCGCTCGTGTGTTTCTGCACATGCAGCGTCAGCGGAAGATAGGACAGGCTCATCACAGCCAGAGGTAGGAGCTGGAGGTAAGGTGCATTGACTTCTTGTTCATGCTCTGCTGGGCTGGAGGTAAACAGTGGTTGACAGATGGGTGGCAGCCCAGGCAGGGCTTGGTGTTGTGTAAACTGGGACTCCTAGCTGTAGCACCCAGGTGCCACCAGCAGAGTTACTGAGACTGCCTGAGGAAATTACCTCAGCACATGGCGAGGTGGTTGTCGAAGGAATATAACAGAATCAATCCAAATCAAACCTCCAGGTATATTCTTCTACAAGGAGATCCCCAATCAACTTTATTCACCAAAGCTGTACTAAAACATCCACTTGTAACACTGTCATTTGTTACAACAACATGGTAACTTTGAAATGCTGCCTGCATCTGCTTGCATGGAAACGCTACATAGATATTAGTCTGGCAGTCCTGAATAGGCTTACAATTGGGCCCAGGTAACTTTTCACAAGTTAAGTCATTGCCATTTGATGAACAATTTTTTGTTTCATGTGATGAAGAGTATGATTAGCGGACACAGGACACAATGTCTTCTGAGGAGATTAGAGTGGATTATGTTAAAGCTAGGTGTAGCTGAATAAAGTACCCAGTTGTTTTCATTTAAATATAGATTAAAAAAAAAAAAAATTCTACCCAATTAATATAAGTAATTTTAAACTTAATTTACATAAATTATGTTGGATTTACCTGAACATGTTTTTTTGCTGGACAAAATATTAATATTTGCTGGACGAAAATAGAACTGAAAACAAAATTGCTGTGTTTATGTTACATATTTAATTCAAGTAGAACCAATGCAAACATTTGAATCTAGTTAAACCAAAATTTTTTTTTAATGCCGCAGGGTTTACAAACTTTCAAGCAGCAATGTACGTCAGGTGGCATGTTGGTTTCATTGGGTAGTCTGAGCCAATCCCGTTCAAATTAGTTTTCTATTCTTCAACGGAAAAGTTATTAAATGATGAGTATCAAAACTTTCAGAACAGGAAGGGTCCTATGGCAAATACACAAGATTTAGCAACAGTAGCAGTAGTCTATTGCAGAAGTCAAAACCGATAGGAATCTGTTTCCTGCTACCTAAAGGGAAATCTGCTTCTGAAAAAAGCAGACTTTATATCTTGGTTTAGCAGCATATCTGTATGTTTTTATAATAGTGAATTCTTGTCAATGCTGAGGTATTTTTTGTAATGCAACCTTTGACATCCATTTCATAAATTAACAAGTAATCCATCTGAGAGACTCTTTATAGAGATTATCAAAACAAATATGTATTATTTGTTTGGTACGAGTTTAAAATCGACAATTGCTTTCTTTACAGCTGCAGAACCAGATTTTAGCCTTATCACAGCCATGTAGAGCAAAGAATACATATCATGTGGATACCAATTGCATTTATATTGACCAATGACCTTTATTAAAATAGTAAAAAATACAAGTTCCAGTATTGAATCCTGTGGAACAGAGAATGGATCTTATATTGATGTGAGAATATAAACTATGTTCTTGAAAAAGCAGAATATTGGAGCAGCTAGTGTGTTGAGTGGTCTAGCCACCGAACACCAGTCCCCACACTTAGCACCTGCACTCTAGTCCTGTCCTACTGCAGGAGACATCCACTCATAACCGCTCCGACTGCACAACTTCTGAGCTGTAATATTATCCCCTCTTCTCCACTTCTCATCTTTTCCTCTCGTCATCCGGCTCTACCCGGCTGTATGTATGAGCCAGCGAGAGCCCGGGGATCAGCTTGCACCAGTATTACACGGATGTCATTTACAATCACACATGTCTACTCTCAGCCCCCACACACAGCTACACACTCAGGGGCAATTGGAATCCATCGTTGCAGCTGTTTGGGTAAACACGTCATTCACATACATCAGCTCCTCGTCGATTACCGAGGACGGATGGAAAACACTTTCACAATTATTATAGCATTCTGAAGCTTTACATATAATCTGCCACAGACCGTTTGTAGAGATACTCTAAACTTTCTAGGTATCAACACTGCCTCTTCAAATGTTTGTAATGATACTCTTAACTTCCACACTTCATCCCTGCCTCTCCACCTGTTTGTAAGATACTGTAACTTCACAGACTTCATTCCTGCTTCTCCACCTGCTTTTAAAGATACTATAACTTTCCAGACCTCATCCCTGCTACTCCACCTGTTTGTAAAGATACTAAAATTCCAGACCTCATCCCTGCCTCTCCACCTGTTTGTAAAGATACTAACATTCCAGACCTCATCCCTGCCTCTCCACCTGTTTGTAAAGATACTTACATTCTAGACCTCATCCCTGCCTCTCCACCTGTTTGTAAAGATACTAACATTCCAGACCTCATCCCTGCCTCTCCACCTGTTTGTAAAGATACTAACATTCCAGACCTCATCCCTGCCTCTCCACCTGTTTGTAAAGATACTTACATTCTAGACCTCATCCCTGCCTCTCCACCTGTTTGTGATGATACTAACATTCCAGACCTCATCCCTGCCTATCCACATGTTTGTAAATATACCTACATTCCAGACCTCATCCCTGCCTCTCCACCTGTTTGTAAAGATACTAACCATCCAGACCTCATCCCTGCCTCTCAACCTGTTTGTAAAGATACTAACATTCCAGACTTCATCCCTGCCTCTCCACCTGTTTGTAAATATACTTACATTCCAGGCCTCATCCCTGCCTCCCCATCC
>JACXGM010008253.1:0-29233 GCA_016801145.1 Umbra pygmaea
GTTGAATTGAAAGTGAAGTTCTGCCATAATATCGAAGATTTCGGTCAGACAGTTAAAAAAAAAGTTTTTTAAGTGACGTAGCTCCACCACACAGCGAGCAACAAAATAGACCCAACGAATCGATAATGAAATGTGTTGCCAACAATTTTAATAATCGATTTTTATCGATGACATCGATTCGTTGTTGCAGCCCTATATTGAAGTATGAAGACTGGCAATTTTAATTTTTATTATGACCAAACAAATAAATAATAATTCAGGGACCGAGCATTGAAATAATTTCCTGTCCCCAGATATGCTGGATATGTTCATGTAACCGTGGCCTAGGGCCCAACAAAGCAGCTCCACCCCAACAAGACATCACATCCAACTGGTTTGGTAACAGTTGACACTTTAATGCCAGCCCTTTAGGAGAGGTATTTCTCAAGTTTAAATTATATGAACACTAAAGCAAGTCTGAGAGGTGGGATTAGGTGAAATAAGTGGCTCTATCTAAAATGTTAGGTGATTGGATACACACTCAGTGCTCAAAAAAAGCTCTGTTCCAATTACACAGACATCTGATACAGGGAACCCCTGTGCTCTTGGCTGACAGTGCCATGCTGAGCTACCTTTAGTCTCCCTGGCAGAACACAGATCCAGAACCAACAGTGTCCTTCTGTCTCAAGGAACAACAAGCAATGACAGACTGCAACCAGGTCACTGAGGACTACAACCTCCAGCATGCTCAGGCTGTAGTCTTTACCAGGGTCACGTTCGTAAGGCAGCAATGGGAGAAAATGTTTTTCTATTCATTTTGGAAGAGTTCATGTAGTACCCTCCATTTCAAAACCTTTTATCCCATTTATTTTTTATAACTGAACGAGACCCTGGTTTCTGAGAGGTGGAGGGGAACCACATCACCCAGCATGCACTTCTCAGGTGCAGAGTGAGTCACGCATAGTGCCGTCGCCGGGACAGACGTACCTCCCCGTGGGTGTGGCACTGTGACAGTGAGCTTCAGTGATTGGTGGAGGGGGGGTTGGCCAGGGGGCTGGGTTCTGCGTTGGGTTTGTCCAGCGAAAAGTAAAATACGGATTTGGTTACCTTTTGGATCGGCGGCAGTCGCTTACTCTCCCGAAGGACTGCATCCAGCGTCTCGATGTGCATCTGAACAATGTCTGTCAACACCAGAGAAACACTGAATACATCCATCGCAATACACTGATCAGTCCAGACCTGGGTAGTGTTCGTCAGGGTACACAGTAGCAACACGCTTACAGGGAGTGCATTAGGAAAGTTAAAAAACACAGCACCACAATTGTTACCTGGTATCATGGTGTGTAGTGCCTTCAGGTGCTCGTTGGTGACCCCACTCTCATTACACACTTTATCGACAAAGCGGTTGATAAAGCGCACCACCGAGTTGGCCACGTCAGAGCTCTCGGCGTCCTCAAAGCCGCTCTCGGTGTCGTAGCTCTCTGCCATGCTGCCAGCAATGCTGAGTGAGGACAAACACCTCATGAGCTTCAACGTCAATGTTCACTTCTTATCAGTAGGCATAGGTCAGATAAGCAGTTTGCTGACAGATAAGAGGGAGAGTGGAGGGTCAGAGTGTTTTAACAAGCCGGCCAGATACAAACCCATGTTGCAGTGGTATCTGTATCAGAATCAGCTCTTAGACGCTTCACCACCTTAGGGTATATCACTAACAATAGTGTGCGTGTGTGTGTGTGTGTGTGTGTGTGCGCGCGGGTCCCCCACCTGTTGGTGTACCTGTTGGTCACATAGCTGTTGCTGACGCTCTCCACGTCTCCGATGGTGCCGCGGTTCAGCAGGCGGTTCTTGCTGGTGTCGAGGGGCAGCAGCAGGTAGGACATGCGGTTGGCATAGTGGATGGCCTGGCTGAACACCGTGCTCTCCTCCTTCTGCACGCGCTCGCTCTGCTGCTCCTTACTGAGCGTGGGCCACAGGCGGCTCTGCTCCGACGCCAGCTCCAGAGCGCTCAGCAGCTCCTGACCTGCCGCCGGGACGGCCTCCTGCTGGAACGGAGGCCGGGGTGAAAGGTCACATAGGGCTCCATGGAAAGTGGGACACGACAACAACTGAGACCCCTAATGAAGGAGAAGGCCTCGGTCATGTGTTCAGTGCTCTGATGGAAACTCCAATGGCTCTAATGGAGCACTAGCTTAGAAAGAGTGAGTGTTGTAGTGGCCTTACAGAGTTGGGCAGCCCTCCTTCGTCTGCCTCCAAGTACAAGGCTCGGATGTGGTTCTGAACGTCACTGTAGAACATGGCTTCCCAGAACTGCATGTTGGTCCACACCATGTGCTCCTGGACACAGCTGTAGGCGAACTGGGTGATGCCCGCACCCAGTTTCTGCCGGACGCAAACGCACAGCAGCTTTAGAAATGAAGCACTGAGCTACGAAAATGTCGCCTGACTTTTTCTGTTTCGTGGTGAAATAGGATTATTTGTGTCGTGAACTCACCCTGCAGAAGGCCGTGACCAATGGGAGGAGCGCTGCTGCGATTCCGTGTTCATCCATGTGGGAGCAGTCCTGAGCCAAAGGTGAAGAGACTTGTGTCAATGTCAACATGCTACTACTCAACACCACCGATTTAGCAACGTTGTTAATTACAAACCAGGTGGTGGAAACACTCAATGCTAAAGGTATATAAGACAGAAATGTACTAGCGGTCAACTCTGATGATAAACTGCCAATATACTGTAGACGGCAAAGTGAAGAATACAGCTACAGATCTTCACCGTGGGATTTGGCCATACACTCTCTGGTGCCTTAATGACATACTGTGGGATATTATGAAAATATAAAGGTCTCTTAACAGTATAAAGCCTATAGTTCAGTCATGGTTGGGTCCATTCTCTGTATCACCTTTACCTGTAAAGTGCAGTTCATCATGCGCACAACGTAGTCAAACTGTTGATCGTCAAGTACGGCTCGGTTTTGCAGAACGTGTAGATTGAGCTCCTGGGTCAGACACACTCTGGCTGCCCGCCCTTTCAGCGCTCGTAGAACCGCTGGCATGAGCTGTGGGGGGGACAGGGTAGTGTTAAATACGGCAACTTAACGCAGGCGTCTAAACAAGCGACACGCTACATAATAACCCGGCTATAAATTATATTGGCATATAATTATGCCTAACAACTTCTATAACATCACAAAAACATTGACCGGGGTTCTTGTTGTGGTCTCGTACCTTCTTGGCCTCCAGCATCTTGTTGTCGAAGATGTAGGTGATGCAGTTGCGGACCACCTCCAGCCTGCGGGCGCTGTTAGCCAGCACGTGCCCATGCCTGTCCACAATGTCTCCTGGTGGAACAACAAGGCACAGCTTACTGCTTTGCATTCAACAGACCCTCACACCCGAGACGATCTCCCGCTGGCGTCTCTGCTCACCTCTGACCCGCAAGGCAACAGGAATGTCTGAGTCAGTCGTTTCTAAAACTCACCTAGCGGGGGCCCGGACGGGATCAAGCCCTTGAGCTCCGCCTTAACCACCGGGGGGGCGCTCCTGAGCTTGGCGGCGGCGTGGTCGATGAAGAGCTGGACGGTGACGTCGTCCAGCGGGGGGAAGACGGCGAGGTTCTTGGGTTCTTTGTGACCGGGGCTCTCGGCTGGCCGCTGCACTTTATGCATGGCCACTGCAGGGTACGGGTTCTCCTGGAGGTAAACAGGACCAAAGGTAACAGACCACAGAAAAGGCTGAGAAACAATACTATAGTAACAGGGACGTGGTCTTTTGTTACTGTATGTGAGTATCGGTTGTTTGTCATGCATGACATACATTTTTGAAGAGCTGCTCAGCCAGCTCCTTGACGTGGTTAATGACTTTGTGAGGGCAGCACTCCTCTTGACGAATACGCTCCACCTGATTGGCTATCAACTGTGCAAACAGAAACAGGACGTTAGGAGGTCTTCATCCTTCACGCCATTGCCACTGATGTCACGGCGGATCAGGACTCACGTCATCAAACAGGTCTGTGGGTCGGTAAGGCGGCCCTCTCTCTGATATGAACCCAGCGAACGCCATGCCGTCCAACACCTTCATCAGGAAGTCATCCTCTGTCAGAGCCCTCTGACCAAGGAACGCAGCCTGGAGAACGACACGGGACAGCTGTTAGGTTGACTCCAAAGTATTTAATACCCCTCCTACAAGTCAGAACTGTTTGATCATTTTAACATTTGAGGAGGTCTGGTGTTGTACCTTATGGAAGCGGATGACTGGTTCTGGGTGGATGCGGATGATGTGTAAACACCAGCGGTAGCCATGGAACAGCTGGGCGAACAGCCACAGGAACACTGCTCGGATCTCCTTATCCTGAAACATGGAGAGATTCTGGCACACAATGTATGGGACTCTGGGCAAGTGAGTCTGGAAAGCCTCAACAACCCTCGAGCCGTTCACGCGTTCCCACAGTTACTCCTCAAATAACGCAGCTTCTCTCCATCACTGATCAGCATTTGTTCAGATAAACCCCTTCTGCGCGTGCTAACAGCGCGCGCTCGTCATAACCACAGACACATAACAAAATACAAGCTCGTTCACATGCACCCACAACAACGTGTTCACATGGACACACTGCGGGCAGAAGAGTTACCTGGATTCTGAGTGTAGAGGGCTGTGTGGACGACGGAGGGAAGGCGTGGTCAGCTGTCTCCAGTTCTGGGTCCAACACCTACAATCACAACATGAATCGCGTTACGACAACGCGTACAGAATATTACCGACACAGTATCCCCCTGGCCTCGGATCAGTTTAACAATATTAAACAATACATACGTCTCGCCGCTAACTTTGGCTTGGTAACCGCTCCTTAATTACATTATAGCCTACTGTTTAAATCGTTGAGATAAGAATTGTCTGAAATTAGGGGTATTTGGTTACAGTCTAAACGGCAGAGCCACATTATCTAAATTACCTGCAGTATCTCCTATTGAAATGGTGTACTAAAGTCCTATTTATGTCTGGGGAACGTGAGGTGAATGAATCACTGAGTGCCGGGCTAAGCCCAGAGCCAACGGTTGCTGCCCGACTATCTCCAGCATCATCACTGCAACAACCTTAAACCAATGTCATCCACCCCCCCGCCCCCCACCAGCCACCAAATACATTTTCCAGACCATTAAACAAATGAACTTTTCCTCCAGTTACCAACGTCTTGCTATCGCTTTTCCTACGCTACAATTATCCTCTGTGTGCTGGTCTGGTAGAGGATCGCAAAGACCCGGGCTGGTTGTCATGTGAGCTGGCTTGGCAGCCCCGGGCCTGCGAAGGCTGTCAGAACTCATACAGACTGGGTCCTGGGTCAGCGCTGCACGGACCATCCCTCTAGACAGACTGGAATGCAGAGACTTTCAGGGTCAGCCCCAAGGAAGACCTGGTATTGGCTGGTACCAAGGAGCTTCAGTGTTGTTGTATGTGATTCGTAGCATATCACAAGCATTTTTGAACAACATGGTGATGTGTGCAGCACAAGGGAAAAAAACACTCCACAAGCGGTTAGTTTCAAATTTGCCTGCATCCAAGATTCACTTTCCAAGAACCCAGAACACCCCACTTTCATTTTCACCTTGTCTACCCGCCCCCCTGTTCCCTCATGCCCCCATCCATTTCTTTCTCAGAGTGTAACAGACCATAAAAGATTGTCTAGTAAAGGCGCAGACTGAGTATAGCTCATGTTTCCTGCCTTGGAACCAATAGTGATCTGCAAGATAAGCCTGAGATAAAGCACGTAAACCTCAGACAGTCAGGCAGCTTTAACACTATACTGTGACATGTAATGTCTGTAGGTTTGACCTAGAAAAAACTATGCAAACAATTTAACATAGGTGTCTGACATACACATTTTAGAAGTTCCAACTGTCTGGCAATATTCCAACAATAATATGAAAGTCCGTATCGTCTCTTAATTTCGACTAAAATATTATTTTATGTTGGCTGCAGATTCCGATTACATAATGACAGAAGGAAGTTTTTATTTGGGGAATAAATGTTCCCAAATATTTATAATGTGGGAGAGCATGTCAGATTCTATAACTCATCTTTTCTCTGTTAATACAAACACAAAGTATATTTTGGCTGTCTAGGTCGATGCCAACGTCAGAGTTAAACAAATAACTCCTCTTCTAGCTGAAAACTACACGCCTATTTAATTCATTCATTAAAATGGAAAGGCCCCATGTGTTATGGTGCTATACTGGACTAGTGTACATTTCAGTACTGAATGATGGGCTAACCTACGTATTGAGTTTGTTGAACTAAATATAGACACGTCTTCATAATGATTTTATTGCTGTCACACAGCCATTTCAACATCATAAAATGTATCATTGTTCTACGTGCGTGGCACAGAAATGTATTACTGTACGGAATGAAATATGAATTTTAAATCGTAATATGGTAGAGTATTATCCGACAAAGACGTGACGCTGTACAATAACTCATTCAAAAAAATAGTAGGTCTTTCCCTTAATAAAATCTCCCACACTTTGTTTGTTGTAGCTCCTGACAGGAAAGCTATGGCATGCTTTACTTTATTCCTTCAAAGAACATGCATTAAAACAAATGCATGAAGAGGGTTTTACCAAATATAGATATTATCTGAACAACAACCCAAGATAAGACTTTCTAGAATATGCTGGCAGAGACATTAGTAAATTTTAAAATGTGTAAGTGTATTTAGGAAATTGTAAAACACAAACTAAGTATGGTGTATGTCACTTCTATGTAAGTGGATTTATATGGCGCTTTAAAGACCAGAGTCTGGACCATTTAACACCACATCCAAAACATTTCCCTTTCACTGCTTGGGGGCATTGGAAATTATCTTTAGACCAGAGGGAAGAGTGCCTCCTACTGGCCCTGCAACACCACTTCCAGCAGCATTGGTCTCCCATCCAGGAAACCGACCAGGCCCGTCCCTGCTTAGCTTTACAAGCAAACCAGCCGTGGGGTACAGAGCGCTGTGCTACTGGCAGTGGAAGACTGTGTTGGATGTGGGGTGGAAGTACAGTTCCTCTGCTGGCTTAATGCAGTACCCTGCTCTCTGTGTTATTTTGATAATACTGCAGTAACTGTATTAATCTAGTAATGTAGTAAGGCTGCACGATTATGGCCAAAATGATAATCACGATTATTTTGATCAATATTGAGATCACGATTAAGTATCATAATTATTTGTTGATTTAAACCAAAATAAATGTTTGTCACATACGCTAATTATAACTGCTTTCACATCCATATTGTGCTACATTCCTGCTTATGTACAAATATGTGCATCAAAATAAAATTGTTCCTATTCACCAAAATTCAGTGCATCTCCTTAAAGTATTAAAAAAAATAAAGAAAAATAAAGTGTGTATGTACTGTATATTTTTTGTAAAGGCTTTTTATTTAAGGCTTTGTATTGCATATTGTGAAGCCCCCAGGCTCCTGGAGCAGTGTGCAATGTTTGGAGGTCATACAAACAAGTCAACATCCAAATGCTGCACCCATTTTTTATTATATTTCTATACGTTTTTGAAATCCCAGCTATTTTTCACTTCTAAAAAGTGTTGGTGTTGTGCAGAATGGTGTCCTACATCATTGCAGAGTTGTTATTTTTTCATTTTTGCTTCCTACTTCCTGTCTGTAATGTGTTTATTAAAAAAACTACTGTCTAAAAAACATGATCGATTTTGAGGCGCCATAGCTCCAGCTCTCTTTAACCGACAGGGATGATCCACCGCTCATTCTTTTCCTCTGATATTCTTCTTACCAACGGCACCAAGCATGTACGATTCATAGTAGTTGTAGAAATGGAGAATCCTTCTCTTTGTGTTATCATGTTGTATTTTGGTAAAGCTGTAGTAATTGTAGTAATGTAGTAATGCAGTATCCTGCACTCTGTGTTATCATGTCCTATTTTGGTAAAGCTGATATAACCTGTAGTGAATGTGTAGTGGTTACCATGGAGAGGGCAGTTTGCGTCTGCTGTAGTAGGGGGTCAGGTAGCAGGGAGACGTGAACGCACTCTGGGATGGTCACCGTTCCTCCATCCAGGTCAGCAATGATTACGTCCAGCTGGAGAGAGCAACAACAATACAACACCAGAGAACATCTTAGAACCAGATTTTAGACGACTGTTGATAACATCAGAAGTATCAACTCTACATGAGCCTACACAATACTGATAGTGACTGATTGAAAAATACAGACAGGCACAGTGGCTCTTTGAATCAGGTTCTTATGACTCACCATAAACTTGAAAATGTGTACAGAAACCTTTGAATGTTTACACAAGGAATATTTCTACTGTGGGAACAATATACGCGACAAAGATTTTCTTGCTCATTGCCAGATGTGCATGCTTTCGATTGAGATTTCCATGCCAAACACTGGCTGTGCATGCTTAATTTTGTTTATGCGCATGGTGAGCTGGATCTCTATGTCCACAGATCAAGTTCTGCCATCTCTGATTAAATTCTTCCTTGGTTAAGCCATTCTGCATAAAAAGCAACACATGCCACTAGTCTTGACGGTGGAAAATGGAACACTCGGTGAGATATATTTGAGAAACAATTCAGTAAACATTTAACATATTCTCCCTACATTTTATTCTAGAACTGATACAGAGTAATAAGAGGGCCGGCTGGAAACATCATAGAGAAACTACTATCAGACAGATATAAACATACATGTATGTCATCTGCACAAAGGACAAAAGAGAGTAGAAGCTTCAATTAAAAAGTTAGAAAATGGAGTCACATACGGTCATGCTACCCACCAGTTCCTGGGTCTCGGAGCGGAAGAAGGAGTTGACCCCGATGATGAATGGTGTGGGTGTGCTCAAAACTTCCAGGAGTTTTCCTGGCAGGATTGGGATATACGTGAAACTGACACAAACAAGGAAGATGTTAGATGTACCAGGAATCAGATAAGCAAACAATTACCACAATGAATTCTTGTAAATCAAACCTTAGTTTTATTGTATTATATTTTATTGTATTATGTTTGAGAGATATCTGAGTTTTACTCACACTGTACTTAGCAAAAAGGAGCACAGGATTTGAATATTTTGTTTTATTTCATCCATGTTATACTGATTTTTCTAAAGTCATCACGATTGCCCTAGATTAATAGCATTTTTCCTAACAGGAAATATATTGGTAAAGGTACAAGGTGGCCACATTTGTCCTTTACACCTATTTGTTTTTAGTGAAAACAGTGCCTCTGAAAAATGAACTACTGGCTAAAGTAATGGCGGATTTTTTGTGTAAAATCTATGCTTTCATCTTTAAGATTGAAGGCCAAAATGATGTGCTCATGTCTTTATTGAACACACTTTATGATTTGCGATGCAGGGTGGAAGAAGTCTGAACAGTAATCTCAACCAAACACTTTGTGTAGTCACAGATAAGACCTAGTCAAGATTATTTTTGGTCAGGAATCTGGGCCACTGCAGAATGCATTTTTTCTTCTGTTGAAGCCATATTGTTATTGATTTACTTCTGTACTATCGGTCATTGTCATGTTCATTACCAGCCCTCTGTTCAATTGGCAGACATCTGGCTTTACAGTCCCTGACAAAATATCTTGAAAAACCTCCTTTTCCCATCCATTATAGCAAGCTGTCCAGGCCCAGAAGCAGCAAAGCAGCCCGAAATACGCCTCCTCCACAATACCCTGTTAGGAGGAGGTTTGATGCTGTGTGCAGGGCTTTTTTTACACACTTTGAGTTCCTTCCCTTGGGTTTCATCTGTCCATTTCATCTGAATATTTTTCCAGTAGGACTGTAGAACATCAAGGTGCTCTTTTATGAAATTCACACATGCAGCAATGTTTTTTGGACAGAATTGGCTTCTGTTGTGGTTTCCTCCCATGAACTCCATTGTTTACTGTTCATGTATCATTCTTTAAGTCTTTACCTCAGGGGTGGCCAACCAGTCAGAGATCAAGAGCCACATTTTTTACTCTGTTACCGCAAAGAGCCACATCACACACATCGGCACACATTAAACATCATCCCTTCCTCACACACACACAGACATCTGCTCAGCCAGATTTATTGTAAATGTCACACACCAACATGATAATGGCAGAAATTGAGTCCTACACTACTAAGACCACAGGCCAGTCATTTTCAACAATGAGCATTGTCTGAAACACAAAAACTCTCAGTTCAACCAAGAAACAAACCATCATAATTTACAATGGCGTTTTCCTTTTACTATGCATGTTGCTTAGTGGGACTTCTGGCATTCCTTGCCTTGAACAATCCTCTTCAAATCTGGTTTATATTCTGTGGTTGCCACTTGAAGCAATTCTTTCACATGGGTGTCAGTCAGAACAGATCGATGCTTTGATTTCACGTGTTTTCATGCAATCAAATTTAGAAGCATATTTTCTGCTTATTATCACCCGTAAATTGCGAGGAATGCTGTTTGATTCAAATAGCCTCTTTAGCAACATTAAGGATGCTAAAGAACATTAGGTATTTCCTTCGGGGCTCCAACAGGACGTTTTTTTACCTTTTATTTCTTATTTTGAAGGCCTCCAGAGACTGTCTGACTTATTCAGTGCAGATGTAAGCCTAGGTTATTTTTCAATATGGTAAAAAAAATATTACAAGAAAATAAATATATTGTATAAATATATATAAATATATATATATAATAATTAGCTGGTTGTAGATTGTGTTTAGAATTTTATGACACAAATGTATTAATTTGTATTAATGATTACATTAATTAACACATTAAGTAGATGAGCCTTGGTTAAATACTACGTTTGTCAGCTATAAATGTGTCCCAATTAAACACACAAAAATCATACACTACAGAACATCACACCTGTATTTGAGCGGGAACATGATGGCTAGTAGAGCTCTGCAAGCATCTGTTAGTCGCTGGTAGCTTCTGGACAAAAACAGGATCTTGTGTTCGGTCAGAGCAGCACAGAACAGATATAGAACGTTCACTATACCTGAAAAAGACAACATTACGCACAGAATGGTCAGTATTCACAAGAATGACACGTGTGTCGTAACAGATATCTTACAAAATACTTAGAAATAAAGATTGAACAATTCACCTAACTCATATGAAATAGACATTGAAACTATGTTTCTGTATGCATTTCAACAATCGCTGAGTGTTTCAGACAACCCCTTTCAAGGTGAGAGCACATTGGAATCAGTGACATTAATGTTAATTGGGCGCCTCAAGTTTCAGAACTGAGTAAAGTCAGATTTGATTGGCCGTACCGAGCTGTCTGAAGAGATGGGCTACGCTGCTGCCACTGACGGGGAGGGAGTCATTGATCGGGGTCTGGATCACTTGCCGATCGCCTGCTCCCAGTGTTATAGTCCTCTTTATGGAGAAAGAGTTTACGTTTAAACAAAAAGTGACACAAGTATGAACAACATGGGGATTAGCAACTACACTTGAACACAATCACAGGAAGGAGTGTGGAGAGGCTTAATCAGAGAGGTGGTTTAGCAGGTGTATTAAAACTGCACAGTCACAGTACATTAACTGCTGAGCAGGATAGCATGCCTTAATAGATTAGCTGTTCTGGGAATCAAATAGGGAAGAGATCATGTTTAATTACTTTCCAGGAGGTGTTAAGGTCAGGAAATGTCTGAAGTTTAGATTTTGGTTTAATCATGAGGTCTCCTTTCAGGTCCTGTTGCGTTAGAACAATTCTCATGGACATGTGACATACAGAAAGGAAGTGAAAGACGCAAAAGCATTTCAAGTCATTGCATCTAAGCTTTATATCTCAGTAGATTTATTTTGGTACTTTTTCTACGATATGAAAGCTAATGTTTTTCACACTTGTGACCATCAATTTGCATGCAACTATAATAACTTTCTTACAGTTTTCAATTTTATAAAAATCAAAAACCATTGGTTAAGGCATTATTTATATAGCATGATAGTTACAGCTGCACACTATGACAGAAAAAGAAGCTGCATTCAAAAAAAGTAGCACAAGAACACAAGTCAGCAAGGGATCCATTACATGACAGAGAAACATTAGCACAGCAGCCTCTAGGACACGGCACTAAGAAACAGAGAAGCCTCCACCGAAACACATCAGGAGTTACCTTCTTCGGCAAGTAGGAGTTCAAAATATTTTAAGTACTTTACAGGTACCACTATAAAATGTATGTTGAAATTCTCTAACAAAGTTGCTAATTTCAACTTAAAAAGCAAATGTGGTAAAGTACTTTAAATACAGGACCCAGGAATACGAGTGTGTAATATAGCTGGGAATCAATGGATGGGGTTAGATCATGCTATCTTTAGAAACAGCCACGAGAGAGATATTAATTTAGCTAGTGACCCAATAGTTGATCACAATTTCACGGTCACACATCTACCGCAAATTAACTAAAAAACATTTGGTATGCTAACAACTGGGTTGGGCAATGTCATTGTCCCATCATGCTAAATATCACTAAACCATACATTTCTATATTTAACACAATATAAAATAGTTTTTATAAGACATCGGTTACCAAATTGTTACAAAAGACCCAATCGATTTCTTCTTCATGTCAAGTGAGTTGTCATATACAGTAGACAAACCATACTATAAAACACACTTGAAATATAATGGTCTAGTTTTTTGGGAATTATTTAGTATAGCATCCATAGTCTAGTACAAAAAAAATTATATGTCTAGCCTGCCTTTAAGAAACATTTAGTAGCTTTGTATTTCATCTTGACAGTTTGAGAAATTGTTTCTCCTAAACTGTTAAATTGCCTTAGGGCATGACCAAGCATGCATGAATTTCTTCAGTACTGCATCTGTGATTACCTTTCCATGGTAGTTGTAACGGCCAGAAAATGTTACTTTTCCCTATGTAGACTAAGGTTTTGTAGTGGAATAAATCCCTTAAAAAATATGCTTGGTGATAAAAAAGCACATCTTAACAGGTTTGGCAAAAATCACTTTTGGAATGTTATTCAATTTTAGCTAAATTTAAAGCAGAAATATTATAGGTCTGTTTAATTTTTATTCACCCAGCTCCAGCAAACATTAACTAAAAGATTAGTAAAATGATCAGCCATTGGGTGACAGATGGAGAAGTATAAAAACATAATCTGCATTGTCACTTTGAAGACAAGAAAGGGGAGATAGAGGAGTATTTCAGGATAACTGGATATAGCAAGGAGATGACTAGGTAATACAGGACAATAAAGATGTAGGAATATTTCAGGATATCTAGCCACAGCTGAAAGTAATGACTGGGTAATAGATGAGAATAAAGTAGTCAGGCGGCGTACCGATGTGTCCTCTCTTTCATCCTGGCCAGGCTACACAAGTCAAGCACCCCAGAGAGAAAAACATACAGACACAAACACAAAATCACCCCACATAAATAGAAACCCACACCACAGTAGAGCACAATGGTTAGAGACAAAATATAGCAAAACAAAATATGACAAAACAAGGACAATAAAACATGAACATCACATTACAAATATAGAGACAGTAACAGCATGACATGAAGACATGTGTGCAGCAACATACCCATTAAAAAAATTAAAATGAAGTTATTCCCCCCCATTTTTCTCCCATCCCAATTGGTCTTGCAATTCCCACTAAAACAGCTTCCCCGCAACTCCTTGGACAGATGCAGGGTAGTGAGGGGCGCTCACATGGTTCATCCAACCACATGTCGCCAAACCGCTGATTCTTTTTGCACTGCTCATCCAACACGGAAGCCTTTAGTCAGCTAATGCACGGGATGATTATGTTAACAATCTATACTTCCGTGACTGAATTTACAGACGCCCGATCGGGACTCAAGGCGTCGCTGGAGAGAGACGTAGATAATCCTTATCCATACAAAATCCCAGGCAGCGCTATGCCTCGTGCTGGAGGTTAACGTGTAAAGTTGAAGAAGCCTGTAGCTTGTCCTGCAAGGCGACGTAGCCCACTACGCCACACAGAATCCTCTTAATATATATTTTTATATTTAAGGATAGGTGAAAAAGAAATTGTACTGCATGCCATTTCTCAAACTATTTGGAATATAAACATTTGTCAGTAAATATAATTTAAATAATAATAAAACATTTTAAGACATTAAAAGGGATAACGTAAAATTAAGCCTCCTTTTGGAATGACGGTAATTTAAAAGAAATCTGTGCATATACACCACATTCCAAATTATTATGCAAATTGGAATTAAGTGTCAAACATTAAATATTTAGTTTTTCAATCAAACTAATGGATGGTATTGTGTCTCCAAGCTCTTTGGACAACTGAAATCAATATCAGACACCTGTGTTTATTTGTTTGCCACGTGAGCCCAATTCAAGGAATTCTACTTAAGGATGTTCCACATTATTAAGCAGGCCACAGGTTTCAAGCACTATGGCAAAGAAAAAGGATCTCTGCTGTGGAAAAGCAACAAATAGTGCAATGCCTTGGAAAAGGTATGAAAACATTTGATATTTCATGAAAGTGCATTATCATCGTACTGTGAAGAAATTTGTGGCTGATTCAGTGCACAGATGGGTTTGTGCAGATAAAGGCATAATGAGGAAGGTTACTACCAGACAAATTCAACGGATTAAGAGAGCAGCTGCTAAAATGCTATTACAAAGCAGCAAACAGGTATTTGAAGCTGCTGGTGTCTCTGGAGTCCCGTCAAACCTCAAGATGTAGGATCGTCCAGAGCCTTGCAGTTGTGCATAAACCTACTGTCCGGCCACCCCTAACCAATTGCATTTTTATTTTTGAAAAGAATACTGTTTTCATTGGGTTGTTTGTTCAATGAAATTTGACTTACAGTATAGCCTAACGGTTGGTGACTTTATATTTAATCATACTGACTAGCATTTGCATCAACTTTTTCGGAATATCAGTGTAAAATATAATTTGCATAATAATTTGGAACGCGGTGTATAAAAACCCCTCAACCGGTGTAACTAGTGAAAATCATTTGCACTTCAATGCTTTACTTTCAGTTTCATCTACCTGCTGAAAACAGCCCAAATTTTTTTTAACGATGACTCATAGCCATTTTTAGCTTTCTAATCTGAACTGCGTGTTTTCTCAGAAATTGATAGAACAGTGTCAAATCTTTGCAATTTCTACATTGTGTTCATAGGAGATAACTACGCCCCTTAGTGACACGGAGGAAAGAGAGGACAGTTTTGAATTTGAAAACAGAAGCTGTTTGGTCAAATACAAATTCTGAATTTACAAAACAGATGTAGTATTAGCCTATAATATTTTGGGTGGGCAAATAACATTCTCTGCAGAAATATTATGGTCAGTTCATAATGCATAAACATGCCTTTAACAATTTCCTGTAGATTAACACAGAAGTGTCAAAACTGACATACATTTTGTGGTAATCAAATAAAAGCATCAAATTCTCCGTGCCGTTCAGACCCTAATATTGTACCTATACACCTTATTTAGAGAAGTTTTGTCAACCAAGGTGTGCATGACCTCAGGGTAAAATAAAATTTTAAACAGGTTGCATCAAAGGAGGATTTGTTAAGTTAATGTTTCAGGACATCAAATAAAGAAGTTATAAACAATGAACACATAACTGACAGAATGCCCTCGGGCTGGTAACTGGAGACACTGCTCAGTCAGACATTTACTATCATTCTTTACACAATCACAGATTTGTGCACACACAGACACACGCTCAGGCAGGTTACCAACCAGTACAGTCCAGTGTACATCTGGGCTAAAGGTTGTTTCACCTTATAAGCTGCCTCTAGAACATATCTGACAGTTTGATAAATGCCATGTCATGTAGTAAAGTTGATGTTGCAATTAATGTTGGGAAGACAGCGTAGTACGTGACTGGAATGGGCAGAGTCCCAATGACTCAAGTCTATTGGCCTGAGATTAACATGTTAGCTCATGTGATTGGCAGTTATTACACCTTTACCAAACACGGATGGTGGACAGGGAGTTCCCCACTACTATGTGAAAATCCTTGAGAATTCAAGCTGCAAGAAAGATGCTATAGAATCTTCTACAAATAAAATAAATGATTGTCACCAAACTCCTGAAGGGCTCTGATTGTTTTTGAATTTGTTAGCAAGGTCTGTTTGAGTTTGCTTATTAGCCTGGTCCAGACTATTGCGTTGCCTGCTACAAGGCCATCTGGGGCCCCATACGGTCACTCTGTGTCAGATCTCAGTGTCGTGTGTCTGTTCGTCACAAAGTGAAACGTCTATACACCTCCACAGCACACCAATACTGGCAACCACGTCAGACACGACTAACAGCAAAAGCAAAGAGAATGAAAAATAAGGACTTTAAATAGGTCCAGAAACAGGTTAATGTAGTATGGCATCTGGGACAGCGTTAGACCATGAAACCCACAAAAGCAGACTAGTGAAAACTGCCATCCAATGGGTGCATGTTAATAGGCATGGTTTTGAGATGACTACAGGAAATAAACACATTTTAGAATGATATTAATCCAAATAGGTAAAATCACAGTAAGGCAATCTGATTGGTAAGAAGCTGCCGGAAGGTGATGTTACCTGGTCCTGAAAGCAGCCCAGTAGCCAGTCACAGGCTAGGGCTTGAGGAACCGAAAGATTTAAACTACATACTGGGGATTCATTTATCTGTAACACACAGGAGGAACCAATGTACAGGGGGGTTCAATTTCATGTAACACAAGGGCACAAAATATGTAAAGGCCCAATATACAAGTAGTGAAACATTTAGTAAAGTAGTCCCAGGGTTTTCAAATCAGTGTCCGCAGGTAACCACCAGAGTTCAAGAAAAAGTTGAAAATATAAAAACAAATTCAGCCCTCTATGGTCATTTTTTACTAGATTCTAAATGTGTATGATCAAGGGAATAGGTTTGGGGTGAACATTGGTGGGGACACATTTTTACCATCTATATATGCTATCAATGATCCTGCCAAATCATTGGGCTTCTGGCAGAATATGTGTATTATCAATATTTCTGTCTCTCTTATCCACCCCCACTGTAAGTCATACACTCAGTGACCTGTTTGTTAGATACAAGAACAAATCATGAATATAATGCAAGCAGATAGGCATTGAGACATACCGTTAATGTTCCATTCAATGTTAGAATATGCACAACCAGTTTTTTGTTGATAAATAGTATTCCAACACCAATGTTAAAATGGGAAAATGAGTGAACGAATCGTGCAGGCAGCCCACAAACTCTACAGCACACCAGCAGTGAGCTGAAAGTAGGGCCGGGTGATAAAACGATTTACAATATTTTTTTGATATAAAATTTGATATCGACGGTAAGCTTGAGAGAAATTTTCGATAGTTGTTTTAATGTAGCTCTCTCAGTTTTCCCGAACCTATAAGGTTATGTATCTTGCTTGAAACGCCAAGTAACAGGCACAACACAAACAGCTGTTGACATGAAAAAGCATGTTCAAGTACATGCCCTGCACCCAAGCTTATCACTACTATTTTGTTTTGAATGTATGAGACATTTTTTTATAGCGCAAAGGAACCAGCCACTGTGCCAGGTGAATTATAAAATGTATTTTCTTTTAACATTACTTGTCTGTGATTGAATGGCGTTTCACAAAAACTGCAGTTGCATGAAGAAAGACACTTTTGTCAAGATGCACATTTGATTGGTTTTTGTGGAGCCAGTCTGTGCCATCCAGCCTAAGCTGCAGTAAAAGCGAAGGAACGCTAGTTGAATAGGCAATGCCGATGGGTCAGCACCGAATAGATGAAGTGGATGTAAAAATTGTTGAGAACAAATATTTTATTATTATGGATATAAGAAATTTGATACACATTTTATTATATAATACATTTTACTTGATCAGAGACAGTTATAGTAAGTAACCATGTCACTCACACAGTGTGGAATGCTAAATGCTCATTGGATGATTCTGCTGTCAGTAAAAACACGGGTGGGGTGTTTGGTGAGTCTGCATTTATGAATGGATTGTGTCCGTTGGTCGAAGTTCACACAAAAACAGTTGGTTCTACATATATTGTGGCATAAGTTGAGTGTTAATAAATAAATACACTGCTCAGAAAAATAAAGGGAACACTAAGATAACACATCCTAGATCTGAATGAATGAACTAATCGTATGAAATACATTCGTCTTTACATAGCTGAATGTACTGACAATAAAATTACACAAAAATGTTATTTAAAAATGTATCAACCCATGGAGGTTTGGATATGGAGTCACACTCAAAATCAAAGTGGAAAACCACACTACAGGCTGATCCAACTTTGATGTAATGTCCTTAAAACAAGTCAAAATGAGCATCAGTAGTGTGTGTGGCCTCCACATGCCCATATGACCCCCCTACAACACCTGGACATGCTCCTGACGAGGTTTCCTGAGGGATGTCCTCTAAGACCTGGACTAAAGCATCCGCCAACTCCTGGACAGTCTGTGGTGCAATGTGGCGTTGGTGGATGGAGGGAGACATGACGTCCCAGATGTGCTCAATCGCATTCAAGTCTGGGGAACGGGTGGGCCAGTCCATAGCATCAATGCCTTCCTCTTGCAAAAACTGATGACACACTCCAGCCACATGAGGTCTGGCATTGTCTTACATTAGGAGGAACCCAGGGCCAACCGCACCAGAATATGGTCTCACAAGGGGTCTGAGGAGCTTATCTCGGTACCTAATGGCAGTCAGGCTACCTCTGGCGAGCACGTTTCTGACCATTTGAGTGGACACATGCACATTTGTGACCTGCTGGAGGTCATTTTGCACGGCTCTGGCATTGCTTCTCCTGCTTCTTCTTGCACAAATGCAGAGGTAGCAGTCCTGCTGCTGGGTTGTTGCCCTCCCACAGCCTCCTCCACATCTCCTGATGTACTGGCCTGTATCCTGGATGAGCTGCACTACCTGAGCCACTTGTGTGGGTTGTAGACTCCGTCTTATGCTACCACTAGAGTGAAAGCACCGCCAGCTATAAAAAGTTACCAAAACATCACCCAGGAAGCATAGGAACTGAGAAGTGGTCTGTGGTCACCACCTGCAGAACCACTCCTTTATTGGGGGTGTCTTGCTAATTGCCTATAATTTCCACCTGTTGTCTGTTCCATTTGCACAACAGCATGTGAAATTGATTGTCAATCAGTGTTGCTTCCTGAGTGGACAGTGTGATTTCACAGAAGTATGATTGACTTGGAGTTACATTGTGTTGTTTAGGTGTTCCCTTTATTTTTTTGAGCAGTGTATTTACCATCTCTCAAATGGGAAATTGAATATCCAGTACCACACTGGTTAGTACAATATGGCAATCAACTGAAAATCAATTCTCACCGATTTGTCTTTACAACATGTAATTATTATAATTTGCCTGTATTCTTAAAATATGTTATTAAGAAAACTCTATATATTGAAGCAATGCAAAAGCTCCTGAATGGGTTTCTTTTAAATATTTGAATTGGGGCTAAAATATAGGCTGGTTAAAAATCTTAGTGTTTGGAAACTCTAAATTTATCAGCCATTATGGCTATTGGGCAAAAACATTTTCCCATCCTGGTGTCACCATTATCACCTGCCACAAGTCAGCTTTAAAGCCAAAGACAGTGGACAGACCAGTCTTTCTTGCCCAAAACTTCACTTTCGTGTTCTACTACAACAGCAGTTAATTTCATATTTTTACCTGATAAGGATTTGTTTTATGCAGGCTCATGTCCTACAAAAAAACTACATTAATTTAAAAAAAGATTGTAGGGCTAAAGTAGTCAGGCTGTTCTGACCGCACAGGGGCTCAAGTCCTTCCTCGATGGGTGTATCTAATAGACTGGCCACTGAGTGTATGTTTACTAGCAAATTTTTACATTGATAAACAGGAGAAATTGAACTGCTTTTTACCACCACCACTGTTTCTATTGGCAGGTGATGCACTAGTTTTTGCTGATCACATTGAGCTAAAACAATGTGTCTGTTTTGAAAACAACTTCAAATGTTAACTTCTGCTTTACATACACTACTATAGAAATCTTTGTTAAGTTCTTTTCGCGTTAAATGATTAACAGTATAGGCCTATACATGTTCATGTATAAAGGAAAACTAAACATCCTAAAAGCATTAGGGAGTCATTGGCCATAGGCTGAAAAAAGTATCTGGAGGTCCTTGAAATTTGAAAACCCCTGTATTAATTTACTGTATGTTATACTACTTCATGGTGTAGCATTTGATGATGATTAGTTTAATTACATTTCAACGTAGATATAATATGTAGTGTAGATTCCTATGCAGATCACCTCTGTGATTGAAGACACAGTCAAGGCTCCCTATCTTGGGTTGACTTTAAACACCAGATAAGCATGTACTTTAACACTAATATGTTGGCTAAATAGTGTTAGCAATGTTCATTGGCCAACATGTTATCCTAATTTGTATTATTGGGCAAACAAACCTTTATTGGTGTTCTTCTAGCAGCAATATATGCTGGCAGCACTCAGGAACTTCTTTTTAAAAATAAAGGCCATTGTTGGAATGCCTTGCAATTTTTTAAATTTCAATGTGGCTTTATCTTTGAAAAAATAAATCTGAGTTAGTGCTGCCAGCATTAAATCCTGCTGGTTGAAGAACAAAAATGAATGTTCATTTGCCAATCACTACTAATTTGCTAATAAGCAGATCAGCTAACTGGTTGGCACTAATCAGAATAGCAGAAAATGTACTAGTGTGCATGGAGAACGCAGGGGAGTTTACCTGAGACCCCCCAGCTGTGGGGATAACGCAGGTCAGGAGGTTTCCAATCACTGTTTCCAAGGGAACGCTGATGCTGTCCACATGAACAGTGTAGATGAGCCCCAAACAGTTCTGCGGAGAGAAGGCGCACAAACAGATAACCACATGCACCTTTCCTTGAAAGGCTACAAACGTCTTGTGTTTATTATGAATTCGGTCAAATGAACGAGCACGTGTTTGACATGACATGGTTCGTACCCTGAAGACCTCCATGTGGTCCAGACGAGACACCAGAACCAGGCTCTTGGGGGCAAAAATCTGGGCCGGCTGCATCAGCCCTGAATCCTCATCCACCTCACTGGCCTCAGTCTTCTGCATCTGGACACAGCAGCAGAGAACATCAAACTGTGTACACGATGTGTTCTACGTCTGGCAAAATGTGCATCCCAGTGTGTCTCTGGCTCGTCCAGGCTCTTACCTGATGGTTATCCAACCCCTCCCAGAAGGTGAAGCAGGCACAGTAATGACGCTCTGAGTTGATGTCCGTCAGTACCGACACAAAGAAAGACGGCGGTTCTCTCTCTGGAACCAACTGCCACCCATTAGGTTGACAGAACTGAAAGAGGGAGAGAGACAAGAGGATAGAAGTGGATGAAAGAACATGGATGAAACATTTGATCTCAATACAGTTTCCTTTCCCTTAGACTTTAATCTGCTGAGAACAGAGCGGGCAATTTTTTCCCACCTAACCTTTATCAATGTCAGAAGAAAGTCTAGTGTTTAATAGGTAAATTGAGTTATTGCACATCCGTTCCTAAGAGAGGAAGCGTTCCCTAATGAAAAAAACATACCTGCTTGAACGTGCCACCAGGATCTAGCTAATTCTTGTTTGGCTCTGGCCAACTCCTTGCTTGTACCGCCTAACAACCTTTATTCCATTCCAACTGGAAACAGTGGGCTGTGGGTGTTTGTTGTGTCAGGTATCTTTGATGTTGATGTGCGTTGAGGAATGTCATTTTTTGTGACTCACCACTAGCATCTAGTCATTTACTCTTTATTGTTGTAAAGCCCTTTGAGCTGCATTCAATGTATGAAAGGTGCTATATAAGTAAAAGTTTATTATTATTATTATTATTATTACTATTTCCTGTCCGCTGTTACACCGATTAACCACACAGTAATTTTTTGATCGAAAATAGGCAAAATCGAAAAAAGTAATGGAATCTACTGACTAAAGGCTTCCGTGTTGAATGACCAGTTTGATAAGAATCGGGCGACATGTGCGTGGAGGAAGCATGTGACCGCCCTCGACCATCTTGTTCCTGCTGAGCAGATGCTGACAAGGCAGGTTCAGGTGGAAATGGACATGACCAATTGAGAGGGGAGAAAAATGGGTAAAAAATAAAAACGCCATTAAATGTAGGCCATTGTGGATGTGAGTCATGTTAGCGCCATGGAATTACTTACCAGTTCTATGCCTTGTGGAAAAGGATTGTCCTCCCAGTCTTTCTCAGGGAAGCGCTGGAGAATGCGACCTTGCCCCTCACTGCCCCCTAGGGAGAAGAGGGAAACAACAAATATTAGGTCAGAAACCTTCGAGCCAAGCCATCTGCCATGGCCTGGTCCTCCACAGCCAGTCTGACCTACAGAGAAAAATTATTTATCTGTCAATGTTCCTTGGTTTTGAGGGATCATGTCCCAGAAGGGATGAGCCTTTTTTCTGGGTAGCCACGCAAGTATGCATAAAACACTTTCCTGGCACAGCGTACTTGCCATTACACACGCAGTACAATTTCTCTTCCGACTTTAGGTGCTCATCTTAGCAGAAAGACATGTAACCACTACAAACGATCCTATTAACCATAACTGCAGATTCTCTGTTCAGACAGGCTTCACACAGACACTTGGTTGTGTTGCTGCACGGGTCCAGTCACTGAAAGACACGTTATGATCAAAGTACACATGGCTGTGGGTGGACAGAGTGGACAGACCATTTGGGTTGATGCATCAGTCTCAAAGAAGGCACTGCATTTAACCTGGAAGCAACACCCAGAGCATAGACACAACATCAGTCACAACACACCGACAGCAACTAGGGCAGGCAGGTTAGAAAACATTCAGTTATGTTTGGGACATCTGTTCACTGGGGAGGGAACATGCTTTCACACTAAGGGCTTTGCCCATCAAGTACATCCAGTGAACGTAAGAAAATACCGTGAAAAATCTTCCCAAAATGCTTTCAGGATATTCCCTGGGTTTGACGTCTAGACAGAGATATGTATGCTCGTTAAAAATATTGAAAGCATAATTGTCAGCTATTGGACAACAAAAAAAATGAAATTAAATAAAAAGGCATGATAATGTCAAACACTGACATTGACTGTCATCTGACATTCATTACAGAACGTTATTTTCTGCTAGTGGTCCAACCTGTTGAAATAGAACAATGTCCAAACAATGGAGGAAGTTCGTTTTGTGGCATTATCTCATTGGTCGAAAAAGGTGGGTCCTCTGTGTGCACTTCCCTCTTGCTGTTCTACTTTCATCATTGGTTACAGAAAGCATAGGCCTACATGTTTAATCCCTACCAAAAGTTTTTTCGAACATATCGAAAAAAGGTTCGAGCCTGACTATGGGTTCTCCGGCTTTCCCCAGACCTCCAGAACGAGGCAGCACAAATTTGCATAGCCCGGGATTTGCGATAGATAAGCTGAATCATCTACCTTGACAGATCCCTCCTTGTGTTCAGATCGGATGCCTGCATATTTAATCACGGAAGTAGAGTTGGTGAGCGTAATTATCCCGTACATGATCTGATTAAAGGTTTCAGTGTTGGAGGAGCAGTGGGGGAAAAATAATCAGCACCCTGAGCGCCATGTGGTTGGATTAACCATGAGCGCCATTCACCATTCCCGCATCTGTCCAAGGAGTTGTGGAGCTGCCGACAAGGCAGGGTTAAGTGCCAAATCATTCAGGGCAATCCAGTTTACCCTCTCAGAACCCCGGACCATAGGTACTGACTCTCTGCCACATTCTCCAGAGACAACAGCAGACTGCATAGACTAACAATAAGCCATGGACCAAATCTGATCCACCCGTCCAATCACAAATGATTATACCCATTTTCTCACACTGAGTACAGGTCTACATCGGACTTGTTAAACCTCTTCCATGTATGGGAAACCACAGAAGGGTGCAGCCTCCCCCGGGAGAGCTGTTCCACACCCAAGCTTCAACAACCACAACCAAGGAGAAATGTTACCATGGCAACAACAGGTCATGGAGCGGGCCAGGATCAATACAGGGAGAGACCTGGTCCCCCTCTAACCTACGCTACCACCATCATGCTGTCGGCTGGCATCTGTTTTTCTTGACTCAGTAGCATGAAGCAAGTGATCAGAGGTAGGCTATAGGTAGGTAGAGGTAATCGTGGGCCAACCCGTTTTGTAGGTGTGTGTACGTGGCCTCGCCAGCAGCTGTGTGTGCACCACTACCAACAGTCCATTGTAAAGTAAAGCACAAGGTAGATGCCATCTGGGAGCTGGCACGCTGAGTGACTGAATCCAGGAGGGTTGGGCGATACTAATATTAGGTTTGATAAATGATCACAACACTCACGTGACAAACTATATTTAGTCTATTTGAACATGACTGGCGTGTGTTTAAATTTAGGCTCGGCTAAAATTTCATCAGGCATGTCTTTTTTCCTAATCAAACAATTAATGTAACCCAGATGCATCTAAACAGTTTAAATATTAATCCAAGGACAATAATCTGCCAGAGACATTGAATACTATAATAAAAGCATGGCAATCATTTCCATTCAACTTTTTTAAATACTGGAATATAAATGTGAAAAATGTGTAAATCAGGTTTACACTAAACAGCACACTGCTATGATATACAGTGGGCTCAGATGAAGAGGGCAGGTGATAAGCGCAAACCCAAGAATGTGAAGGATCTTGAAAGGATCTGCAAAGAGGAATGGTCCAAAATCCCTCCAAATGTGTTCCTTAACCTTGTCAAACATTACAGGAAGAGATTCAATGCTGTTATCCTTGCCAGTGGTGTTTGCACTAAGTAATGAACAGGTGCCAATAATTATGGAACCTTGATTTTTATTTATTTATTTTGTGTTAAATAATTTAATGATTTTGGTTGGTTCCATTGCAAAATGAATAAAATACAGTGTTTCTCACATTTTTAGTTTCTCTCTACAATTATATTGTTTAGAATATGGTTTGTGCATTGCAAGTCAAGGGTGCCAGTAATTTTTGAGCCCACAGTACATATTAAAATAAGGCAAACATATTACAGAAAATATATATATATAGCATTTTATAGTTTATATTCAGTTTTAGCAACAAACAAGAGCCTCTGGCTGGCTAAGTACAGTTTTAACGTAAAACACAATACCAGAAAGCCAATAAAAGGAATTAAAATGGTTATATAATTACAGAATCACTCTATTGGTATGGGAATTAAAAAGCATCATGTTCAACTTGGTAAATATCACTTTGCTAGTTTTCAGCCAGAAAAATATTTCAGACAGAAAATGCCACATGAGATTAACAACCCTTTAATGTTTATAAAATTAACATAACATGTACAGTACACACACAACTCAATTTTGGCAAAAGTGTTTTTCAACCCTCTCCTCAGGGAACACCAGCTGTTCCATGTGTTTGATCTATTTCTGATCCATTTCTGAGCTAGCACATCTGATTAAACTCATCTGCTAATTATCGGGCCCTTGGATTAATCAATACGGTGAGCTAGTTCAGCGGCTACAGCTAAACTGTGAAACGTGTGCCCCGAGGAGAGGGTTGAAAACCACTGTCTTAGGGGAACCTCACCCACATAGTAAGATAGTGAATATACATGCTTCAAATCACAACATGTAAACGGCAGTTATGAATAACAATTATTTTGAGCGATGAGCTAGGTACCACAACCACAACCACAAAGAACCAAAAGTACCCAGACAGAACCAACAGGTAAACTAAAGTTTACACTGTGTAAGCGCACTGACATCTTAAATACCTAGCGTAATTACCATGTGACTTCCCACGGTTGATACTAATCATCAGCTGATTGCATCGCCTGACACCAATCTCCCTCGGGTTTCCAGTCTGAACATGCTGCGCTATATATACATAAACTGATAATAATAAGAGATGGCCAACCAATAGCATTTTCATTGTCACATGGTTGCTAAGCATATATATATCCCACAGGGCACTGTGCGGTCAATTGGCAACTTATGTGTAATGAAACCAATGCAGGTGAATGTAGTGAGGTTTGCCATCTCCCCGTTTGTATCAGTCTAAAAGTTGGGAGACGGGGATGATAGAACATAGTGCCTTTAGATTGATCTGATGGCACAGTGTGTGCTTTCCGGAAATGTAAACAAAATATATACTTTGTCATAAGATAGAGATGGATGAATGTATTCAAGACAAATATCCCCACACATCAAGTGGTATTTTGCCAATCTTTGAACTGCTTAGCTAACAAAAAAGGCATACTAACAAAATTTATTTTAGGTTTGGGAATCGATTTTAATATTGACAAAAACAGTTAACAGATATATTGCAGTGTTGATGTTCTCCCATCCCTATATACCTTCAGCTGTGAAAGCCTAATGGTGGGAGCTAAAAAGTCACCAACACATTGCTGCGTAAAAAAACTAAATGTATCTAGTATAAACAAACATGGGGCTAAAAAATAAATGAATGCCGGCTGGGATAATCCCTGATTGTGAGAAAAAAAACATTTGGCCATAAAAGTGGCAGCTTTAAAACAAACAATATATAAAAAGTGTAGAGAGACTTAGCTATTTACAATCACAGTTTTACGAGATAAATTATTCATTTACTATAAAGAAATTATTATCATCAAGTTCAAAAGACAGAACTGCTTCTATCCAGTTTATGAAGTAAGCTGTCGTAGAGTAATTGATTAAAATACATAAAACACTGGAATCAAGACAAATCTCTCAGACTGTCACTGATGCAAAAAAATAACATATGCACACTAACACTTGGCCTCTGCAAAGGCTTATCAATATTATATCTAGTAGAAACCAACTGATTAATCTGTGTGCCAATATTATCAGCCAATGTCAACCTTTGATTTTTTTTCAATACTATGATAGGAGAGATAAACAGAATAGACATTCATTGTTAATAAGGGATGGAGTAGCAAGCTTTAATAAATCGCTATTCTAAAGAAATTGCTGTAGTAATAGGGTTTCTAAGTTTTTTAGCACCAAAATCGATAATATACGTAACCACATTGTTACCACTCATACTCTTGCTGCCTCCTCCTTGAATATCTCTGCATTCTCTGGTATCTCTCTCTCTTAACTTTGTATTTCATGACTCCCAGTCTTTATGTAATTTGATTTCAAAACTGAAAGCCTCAACTTCTAGAGTTGATCCAATACCATCTTGTCTTTTTAAATCATGTTTTGATTCCCTTTCTCCTGTTGTTCTGAGAATTGTCAATAACTCTCTGTGCAATGGTGTTGTTCCAGCAGCACTTAAAATTGCTGCTGTCACCCCAGTATCAAAAACTAACATGGACTTTGATAATTTGAATAATTTTCGTTCCATCTCTAATCTTCCGTTCCTCGACAACATTTTAGAACAAACAGTGGCTTCAACTGCTTTCTCATCTTTCCTCCAATGATCTTTTTGAGCCACTTCAGTCTTTGTAAAAACCATAGTACTGAAACAGTGCTAGTCAAAGTCACTAAGGATTTGTTAATGGCTTCTGATTCTGGCCATCTATCCATACTGATTCTTCTTGATCTTAGTGTCGCTTTTGACACTATAGATCATTCTATTTTAATCACCTGCTTAGAGACTATCTTTGGAGTTTCTGGTTCTGCAATAAAGTGGTTTAAGTCCTACCTCTCTGATCGCAAGCAGTTTGTTGTGATGGGTGACTGCAAGTCAGAGGTCGGTGTGGTGCACTCTGGTGTTCCCCAGGGATCAGTTTTGGGCCCTTTACTTTTTAGTATTTACGTCTTCCCATTTGGCCAATTTTTAGGAACTCTTGGTCTTAACTTTCACTTTTATGCCGATGACACTCAGATCTATATACATTCAAAACCTGATGTCAATATGCCTGTGTCTTTTCTTTTTTAATGTTTTACTGAGATTAAGAAATAGATGTCTGAAAATGTTCTCTGTCTAAACAGTGACTAGACTGAAGTGATGCTTATTGGTTCACCTCATCAGTTGCGTAAAGCAGAATCCATAACTTTGAGTGTGGATGGCTCTGCTTTGCAATTCCAAACCAAACTAAAATACCATGGGGTGATTTTTGACGCCAATTTAACAATTGACCATTATGTTCTTAACACAGTCAAAGCATCATTTTTTCATCTCAGAAACATTGCCAAATTACGTTCTATGTTGACTTTCGCTGTGGCTGAAAAGTTAAATCAACACTTTTGTTTTTTCACATATTGATTACTGTAATGCCTTGCTGGCTGGAGGTTCTAAAGCTTCCCTAAGTAAATTACAGTTGGTACAAAATTCAGCTGCTAGAATTTTCACTAGGACTAGTGAAAGGGACCACATTACACCTATCTTGGAAAAATTGCACTGGCTTCCTGTTAGTTTGTGTTGATTTTAAAATTCTCATGCTCACTTATAAGGCCTTGAATAATTTGGCCCCTCAATACTTGTGTGAGCTTTTAACCCCCTATGCTCCTACGCATGCTCTACGCTCTTCTGAAGCTGGTCTTTTAACTATCCAAACAACACAACTAAAAATCATGGGTGATCGGGCATTTTCTGTTTTGGCTCCTAAATTGTGGAATTCCCTGCCCTCTGAGATTAGGAATGCAGAATCCCTTAGTGTTTTCTAATCATCACTAAAAACATACTTTTTTAGGGTAGCTTTTGTGATTCATGTGATCACTTGACACCATAGTTATTTTATTGTTTTTTATTTTTATTGCTTATTTAGTTTTTACTGTCTGGACTGTCATGTGTATGTTTTAATTTTATTATTATTATGTTAAAAAAAAATTGAGATGTTACTTTTAAAGGCGCTATACAGGTCCTTCTCAAGAAATTAGCATATTGTGATAACGTTCATTATTTTCCATAATGTAATGATGAAAATTAAACTTTCATATATTTTAGATTCATTGCACACCAACTGAAATATTTCAGGTCATTTATTGTTTTAATACTGATGATTTTTGGCATACAGCTCATGAAAACCCAAAATTTCTTTCTCAAAGAATTAGCATATCATGAAAAGGGTCTCTAAACGAGCTATTAACCTAATCATCTGAATCAACTAATTAACTCTAAACACCTGCAAAAGATTCCTCAGGCTTTTTAAACTCCCAGCCTGTTTCATTACTCAAAACCGCAATCATGGGTAAGACTGCCGACCTGACTGCTGTCCAGAAGGCCATCATTGACACCCTCAAGCAAGAGGGTAAGACACAGAAAGAAATTTCTGAACAAATAGGCTGTTCCCAGAGTGCTGTATCAAGGCACCTCAGTGGGAAGTCTGTGGGAAGGAAAAAGTGTGG